>VDFB02325762.1:0-45627 GCA_007258455.2 Sequoia sempervirens | reverse complement strand
TTGGTAGTTGGTACCTAAATCACAAGGTTTGAATTCGAATTCGAGTTCGGCAACATTGAAATTCGGATGAAGTTTGGCAAGAAAAAAATTCAAAAAGTAAAAATTGGATTAAATTCGCCTTATATAATTTTGATTTTTTTAAAAATATAGAAGTGATGACTTTGCAGAATGAGTGGAAAAATAATGTGACTATTACTAATGTTGAAATATTACCATTTAAAGCATGAGGAAAATAAATAATAAATATTGCTTAAAAATATAATTTGGAAATTTCCAAATATTATTTAAACCATATAAACAATAAATTAAATTATCTATTGAATATAATATATTATAATAAAAATTAAATTTATTTATTTTAAAATATTAAATTTTAACTTTGAATAAAAAACAAAATTAAATAACAAATGGACATGATTTAAAACATAAAATATAAATAAATTAAGAATATTAAAATATAAATACATTTAATTTTTAAAATTTTAATACTATAAGTCCTAAATATATTCAATTGAATATATTAAGAATATATTAATAATTAATAATTAATAACCTAAATCAGGTATTTTAAAATATTAAAATTTTAACATATTAAAAATTAAAACAATGTTCATACATTTTTAATACGTTAAATTTTATAAAATAAAATAAAATAAAATAAATAAAGCACAAAGAACCGAAAAAAAAATAAAAAAATAAAGCACAAAGAACAAAACATAAAAGCTACAAATTTGGCTAAAGTTAAAGAATAATACCAAAAATCTAATTAAAATGTCAACTGTGTATATTGTTGGACGACAATTCAATCGTACTTCCATTCGTCGACCATGAAGGAAATCCATCATTTAGAGTCAAAGGTGAGGCAGGGCCGCAGGAGTGACATGGAAACCTATCAATCCGACTGGGCTGCCTTCGGGTAAAGCTTTAGCATGCAAAATCAATCCCAGCACGACACTTGGTTGGGGTCGAATGGAAAGCGATTTGTTGCGCAGCAGATGCATTTCTGGTTTCAAAGACATCTCACTCAGCGCAAATGGAGCCCCTTTTTTCATATATTTTGATAAAAAAACTTACCCATTTTTCCTGACAAATTTTAAGGCGAACATAAACGAATTTTTGGGGTTTCTTTAAAATTCGCCAGATTTTGAATTTCATGGATAATATTCAGCAAATCTTGTGACTTAGGTTGGTACTATTGATTCATGCCTTTTACCTTTATTTTACCCTATTCTACAACTGCCTTGTGAGGATAAAAACTACCCTTGGAATGATGTGTTTTAGTGGCCTTTGGCCATTGCATTTTCTTCTACTTGGATTCACGAATTTCATTGTGATAACTCTTGACATCAATGATAATAAACCTACCATCAATCTCCATACACCTTTGACATCAATGACAATAGTTCTAACATTGGGTCCTTAAATTAATACTCACACTTTGCGAGGGATCAATCCACATCGAGGCTAGGGTTATGTCCTTCTTGAAGATGGATGGACCAATTCATCAAGAAAGAGTGAGTGATGTTTGCCCCTTGCTCCCTTAAGAAATGATATTTGATTGGAATGTGTTTGGTTCAGGAGTGCATCACAAGATTCTTTGATATATTTGATTGTACTTGTGTTATCATAGAATATGGATATTTGATAATCAAATTGTACCTCGATGTCTCTCAATGTTTGCTTCATCCAAATAACCTAAGTGTAACAAAAGGTTGCCGCTATATACTCCGCCTTTATTGTGAATAAGGAGACTAAAGCTTGTTTCTTACTTAACCATGATACAAGACTATTGCCGAGAAAGAATGAACCTCCACTTGAACTCTTTTTGTCATCAATGCTACCAGCCCAATCCGCATCAGTATATGCTGCTAAGGTGAAATCTTTACCTCGTTGATACCACAACCCAAAATCCAAAATGCCTTTGAGATATTTAAATCATAGTTGAAAAAAACAAACTTGACAATAACATGGCAGACCCAAAAATTTTAAAAACTCAGGACTCGACAAAAACTCGGGGAAAAACTTGGCAATAACTTGACAATTTTATCAAACATTTTAAAATACATAAATTTTTAAAAATATTCTTCAAAAACACACATATTACTAATTTTGTAGAGCATATTGTTGATTTCCATCATATATAAATAATAATTAGAGTTTAATACATATCATAGACCAAAAAGTGATTCAATCTCTAAATGAGTTACAATGCCACTTCCACTAGCCATGTCATATGTAGAAGTTGCCTCATCTAAAGAGATTTTTGGCAAGTTGTGCAATAATAACGTCTAAGTTAGCACATAGGAGTTATATTCCAATTTTTCAAGTCCTCATCACCCCCTCATTGTAGTCAATTTTTTTTTTTTTTACAAGAGATCCTAATAACTAATGGGGATTTGGGAATGGAGATACCAATGGGGTTGAGGGGCAGTGCCCCTCATGGGGGTTTTGGGGCAATGCTCGCAGTGGGGTCAAGCGACAAAGGCCCTTGTGGGGATTTGAGGGCAATGTCTCCAATGGGGTCAAGGGGTAGCACCCCTTGTGGGGGTTTGGGGGCAACACCCCCCAATGGGATCAAGGAGCACCAATCTCTTTCAATATGAGGCACTGACCTCTTCAATTTGAAACACCAACCTTAATATGAGGCACCAACCTCTTGATGGACAATGTTTTTTTTTTTTTGATAATTGTCCTTCAAAAATCTGCCTTTGAATAGTCTTCAATTATTTTCTTTTCACACATATCTGCTGGTGTATATATGATTTATCAATTTATCTTCCACACACACCACTTCTCCTCAATCCACAAACTCTATTTATACCCTCACCAAAAGAGGCGACTTCATGAAGGGATTTGTTACATCACAAAGGAGGCAACTGTTCATTATTTTATACCTTTTCCTTGCACCCTTTCTTAGCAAACTTGGGTGCTCCAAAAGGGGTCGACCCCTTTAGAAAATAATAATTTTTTTAATTTTAATTTCATAAAAATGGGCACCACTATGAGGAGGGTTAGCCCAATTTAAAAATAATTTAATTAAATTTTTTCTAACTCATGAGGAGGGTGCTAAACATGAGGGAGGTCAGCCAAGATAAGGATGGATTTAATTTTTATTTTATCGCTTCCTTGTGGGGATAAAAACTGCCCCTGGAATGATGCAATTTAGCGGGCCATTGCATTTTCTTCCACTTGGATCAGCAAATTTCACTGTGATATTTCTTGACATCAATGATAGTAAACTTACCACTGATTTCCATACACCTTTGACATCAATGACGATAGTTCTAAAATTGGGTCCTTAAATCAATACTCACACTTCGAGGTTAGGGTTATGTCCTTGAAGATGAATAGACCAATTCATCAAGAAAGAGTGAGTGATGGCAGGCCAGTTGTTGAGAATGGGTAATGTGTCCTTTACTTTAGGCTTAGATGGACTTGGGAGGGTATTCCTAGAGGTAATGTAAACAAGATTGCGCACAACTGAAAAATAGACATGCTTAAACAACTGTAGTTGTGTCCAATGCATGCTTGGCCCCAAAAGCTTTCACCAAACCAAGGACTAGCCCATTGCATATATAACCTCTATTAAGTTGATAAAATAATAATTGCAGCACTACAAGATGTGGATATGCAAGACATGATCCTCCTAAGAACTCATTCAGATTTTCTATGGATGTTTCCCTTGTTAAAATATTGAATCATGTAATGCATACAAATCTACTTTCTACTCCTACATTGTTTTGTTAAAGATGATTTTCATTTTAAGGTGCATGGAGGGTCAAACACTTCTAGGATTGGTGCCTTATAGT
Organism: Sequoia sempervirens; assembly: GCA_007258455.2. Lineage (NCBI taxonomy): Eukaryota > Viridiplantae > Streptophyta > Pinopsida > Cupressales > Cupressaceae > Sequoia > Sequoia sempervirens. The sequence goes on along the minus strand of VDFB02325762.1, from coordinate 41,818 downwards.
AGATTACAAAGTCACAGTTACCAAAAGACAATGCATAGAAATGACAAAAAAAAATGATATTGTGATTATAATCATAGTAAGAGCTAAATACACCAGATCCAATAGATTCTAAGCAATATTTAACTAACTAAGCTACAATCCCAATGAAATGTTTGAAAACCATTAACCAAGAAGTCATTTAAACAAAACAATAAAGAAATGCATAAATGAAACCTAGCTAAATGCTTCAAACTCTATCCCATTGGGGGATTGGTGCTGCATTGATATGGAATGGCAGCCCTTTCCCAATCCCTTTGATAAAATGAGCGTCTAATTGAACTCCATTGATGAAAACCAAGCTAATATTGATGAACACTAAGCTAAAGATGGATGAAAAAACTAATAATGGATGCAAGATGAATAAAGATAGTATTCAAATGTGCAGCATAACTTTGCTTTGATGGAAGTGGATCGTAGTTCTCTCCAAAGTGAGGAGTATTTATAGGACGAAACAGTGAATCAAGGGCTAAAATTGATTTGATCAATCAATGGTTGAGATGCAATGTGAGGTGAAGGCCTGGATCAAGGATTCTCATCAATGGATGAGAATGCAAGATCACATGGATCAAAGAGTTAGTCAATGGCTCACAATGATGAAAGGAAGCACACCTCCTAAAACCTAGGAAGTTTGTTACAAAGTTTGTTAGGAAAGAATATTCCATTTTTGGAGTTCAAATAGGAGAAAATTCCAAGGGAATATTCCCATGCAAGTGGATGGGTGAGGGAAAATTAGTAATTAGTTAATTAAAACAAAGTTTTAATTGTGCAAGTTGAGTGAATTTAGGATTATCATTAGATAATTAATTTATTTAATGAAAGGGGGTCAAATGACATTTAATTAAATAATTAGGATTGTTTAATGAAATGAGAGGACATAAGCAATCTAATCAAATAATTTGCATTACTCAATTAAATAAGATGGGAATTAAAGTGAAAGGGGATGAATTAGTCAAATGATCATTTGATTAATAGGAGAAGTTGATGCATTTAATTAAACAACTAGGATCATTTAATTAAATAGTCGAAAAGGAGATGAATTTTAGGACGAAACGATGTTAATAACTAGATTCAAGTGTGTAATATCATTCAGGACAATTTTAAGTGTCTATAGATATTAGCAATTGTATATGCATAATAGTCCCTCTTCAAACTCTAGAAATCCATATGCAATAAGGAAAAGACCATTACAAATAATATTTGTATTGCATTAAAGTGCTTTTACACTTATCAAATTCTTATTACATTTACACCAGCAAATGTGGTGAGGGAAAACCCTAAGCTAAGAAGAACCTGTAATACTTCATTGCTTGAAAGTCTTCCTAAAGATCTACAAATGGCCAAGGAGATATTTAGTTACAAAAAATTGCTACAAAATAGCTACCTCTTTGTGATTTGCAAAATGAGTTGCTTTAATGGTGATTGGACGTGCAAGATTTGGAACCCTAGATTTTTTTTGGCATTGTAGTTGTATGGAAATGGAGAAATGATTGGTTGTTTGAATTTCAAATGAATGGACATTTATATCATTTTGCTTTTCTTGTTGAATCCTTGCAAGAATCCGATTGAGAATTGAATCTCATTAATGCTACATGCGGAACAAGTTGAAATCCTTTGAAACTTGTTGAAATGTCAGCTTGGAGATGCTACCAAAGTTATCTGCATTTGAAATTCCAACCATCACATTCATGGTGGCATCTTCATCATCCACTATTGATTTTGAGTTTTGGATTTGTGCCCTTGGGATAAGTGAGTTTTTGGGTGGGAAAATCAATTTGGTAGTTGCAGGAGTCAAATAAAACAATAATGACATTTTGGGAAGTGCAAGGGAATAGGTGAAGTGAATAGGAAGAAGCATGCGGATTTGATGTGAAGCAAGTTGTGAGAAATGGACATGTAGGGTTTGAGGTTAGGACCAAATGTTGGAATAAGTGTACAAAAGTCCAAGGAAGTTTCACCAAAGGGGTAGAAAGGAAGGAATGAATCGAGTGGAGAAAATGTGGGGAAATTATGCAAGACTAGACTTGGAAAAAAGATGTTTGAATGGAAGGGTGGATATTCAAAAGTCAACATGAAGTTTGCGTAAGAAGAAACAAGAGGCAAAAGGTGATTGGAGCTTTTGTAGGAACTTGATGTGGAAGTGAATGAGACGAAACATGGGAGAGGAAGTCGAGATGTTTGGATGCAAGCAGAGAGTCCGCAAACAAGGATGTGGGGAAAATTGTTGAAGGTAGAGAAGCGATTGGGAGGATGGACAAATATTTGGATCCCGCAAAGAGGGAAAATGAAGGAAATAGAGAAGGGAAGGGGCCCAATAGAACATCGCAAGGAAACTATGCGAGAAAGGAGGGGAGGACCAGAGGAAGAAGAAATGTTAGGATCCACATTGAGATCCCACAATTGGGTTGGAATGAAGGGAAATGGAAGAGGGGAGAAGGTGATGGACCTTGTGAAACTTTTGGGCGAGACCAGGGACTAGACATTGGAATATAATACTAGGACTTGTCAATTTTTTTTGGTAGTCCACTTAAACTCCGCAATTCATAAAAACACTAGGAAATGAACAATAACACCTTAGATTTGGGATTTTATATGATTTTGCAACTTCTAACACATGTTAGGTACATGGGGTGTTAGTTTTATGATCAGATTTAATGCACAGAAATTAATTCAAAATCAGACACAAGAACACAACAGATACCTTGGGAAAACCCTCCTCTTGAGGGAGAAAAACCCAGCAACAATATATCACTTATATATTGAATTATCACAATGATGATCTCCTTACAAGAGGCCGATATGAAGGCCTATATACAAGCATCAATATTATGATGCACATAGAAATATATAGAAACCAATCGCCGATCAACTCACAACCTTCAATAATGCCAAACTTAATCTTAGATGAACTTTGATCTGACTTGTACAAATTCGTGCCAAGTAGAAGGAATGCAAGAACAATAAAATCGATGAATGGAGTGATCACCAATCGAGCATATATACGAGAGGAGAGGGAAGTCGTGCCTCTTCAAATGCAAGAGTCGGCCCAATATGAAAGGACGTGTTTCCAATAAGTACAAGGTCGGCCTCCATAGAAGATCGCGCCTCCAAGACAAATCGAGCCTCTTCACAAATATTAAATGTCTATAGAAGACATGTCTCTTCAATTCATCTCAAGTCGGCCAAGAGCAAGGTATCGAATATAATAATCACAATTCAAATAGCTGTTAGGCTAGCATTTGAATTGTCTTCAATCGCGCGGACCTAGAAGAAGTGGCCCGACGCTGCTAATAACATCAACACTCCCTCTCAGCTAGGGATGATACTTTCGGCTGCACAAGACATATCACCTCATCGTGATTTCTACCACAATGGCTACAACCATACGTGAAAAGAGAGATACCACCTCATCGTGATATCAGATATCACCTCAACATGATATCAACCATAATGGCCACAACCATGTATGGTATGTACAAGTGTTCATCACTTGCGTGATGTTGTCACCTCAACATGACTTTCACCATGGCTCTCCTAGAGGGTGAAACACAAGTACAAGGAAAAATCATCATGGACTCTCTCACGTGATGCTGTCATGGAGTCACAAACATGACATCCACCATGGCTCTCCTAGAGGGTGGAATCAAGGGATTTCACCTCGAACTTCTCTCACAGAGAAGAACTTATTAAAGAGGATCACCAATACTGAGACTCCTCAGTTAAGGCTGTATTCTCCACCATACCAAGCTTATCTCGAAAGTACACAAACTTTATCCTGGAGAGAGGCTTGGTGAGAATGTCTGTCGTCTGCTCATCAATGTTGATGTACCTCAACTGTATAGCTTTCCTCAATACCATATCTATGATATAATGGTATTTGATCTCAACATGCTTGGTTCTGTCATGAAACACAGGATTGACAGAAAGCTTCACACAACTTTGGTTATCACAATGAATGATAGTAGGCTCCATTGATTGTCCAAACAATCCTGCAAGGAGCTTACGAAGCCATACTGCTTCCTGAGCTGCCACACAAGCTACAATATACTCTGCCTCTGCTGTACTCAATGCTACAGATGACTGCTTCCTGCTGCACCAGGAAATCATAGCAGATCCCAAATTGAAGCAACATCCAGAGGTGCTTTTCCGATCAGTAACACTCCTTGCCCAATCAGAATCAGTAAAACCATGCAGCTCCAAGTCCACATCTAAAGAATATCTCAACCCATATCCAACTGTGCCACACAAGTATCTCAGGATATGTTTTGCTACAACAAGATGTATCTGTCTCAGTTCACACATGAACTAACTAAGTGCACTCACAACATAACAGATATCTGGTCTAGTGTTAACTAGATACATCAAGGACCCAATCAACTGCCTGTACATTGTAGGATCCACCAAGTCTGAACTAGCTGCAGCCTCTTTTAACTTATGTAGGTTGGTCTCCATAGGTGTAGACATGGATTTGCAATCCATCATACCGAACCTTTTAAGTATATCAATAGTATACTTCCCTTGACTTAGAATCATCTCATCTGGCTTCTGCCAAACTTCTAAGCCAAGGAAGTAATGCATGAGCCCAAGTTCCTTCATCTCAAACTCAGAAGCCAACTCCTTCTTACATTTGAGAATGAGGTGATCTTCTCCAGTAAGAATCAAATCATCAACATACAAAACCAAAATCAATGCTTCACCATCAATTACCTTAAAGTACAGATTTGAGTCCGCATCATTCTTAGAGAAGCCCAAATTTGACAAGTAACGATCAATCCTTTCGTACCATGCACAAGGAGCCTTCTTCAGCCTGCAAACATGAGACTCCTTCCCATGTACCTTGAATCCATCAGGTTGCTCGATATAAACTTCTTCCTCAATCACACCATTCAGAAAAGCTGTTTTCACATCCATCTGATGAATCTTCCATCCTCTAGATGCAGTAATGGCAATAATGGTTCTGACAGAAGTGTAGCGAGCAACAGGAGCAAATGTTTCTTCATAGTCAACTCCCTCTTTTTGTGAGAACCCTCTAGCCATGAATCTTGCCTTGTACTTCTCAATGCACCCATCAACTGCATGCTTGATCTTGAAGAGCCATTTTGAAGATACCACAAATTTTCCTTCGGGTCTAGGAACGATGTCCTAGACATCATTCTTGAGAATTGATGCTCCTCATTCATAGCATTTTTCCAAACTTGTTGACTAGAAGCTTCCTCAACACTAGAAGGCTCAGACTCAATAATCTGACTCATCAAAGCAACATAACTGGAAAACTTATGTGGCCTTTTGCTTTCTCTGAAGGTACCTCTAGGAGCTGCAAACCTTTTCGCCTCTTGCATAGTTTGCCTAGCCCAAAGAGGTCTTTTTCTTCCAATCACAATATCGGTAGGCCCATCAGTAGGTTCCAAGGGCTCAATTGGATCAATATCTTCCTTTGGATCTGAAATCTCCCTCTAAATCTCAGGAGTATGGTCAACTTCCATATCTTGAGGAGACTCTTCATTATCAATCTCCATATGAGTACCCTTGGATCTCCTGAATGCAACATCTTCCTCAAATGTGACATCCCTACTGATCTCGATCAACTTCTGACCTAGAATGTATATCCTGTAGGCTTTTGATGTCTCACTGTAGCCCACAAGTATTCCCTTCTTGCCAGAAGGCTCCAACTTTGTTCTCTTTTCCTTTGGAATATGGACATAAACTAGACATCCAAAGATCCTTAAATGACTCACCTCTAGCTTCTTTCCAGTAAAGGCTTCTTCAGGAGTCATGTTCTCCAAGATTCTGTGAGGACTTCTATTCTGAACATAGACTGCAGTCCTAGAAGCTTCTGCCGATAGGAAGGTTTGCAAATCTTGGTCATGGATCATGGCTTTTGCTGCTTCCACGATCGATCTGTTCTTTCTCTCAGCAACACCGTTCTGTTGAGGATTACAGGGAACACAAAACTCTCTCTTAATCCTAGCTTCAACACAGAAATTCCAAAAGCTGCCAAAAGTGTACTCTCCTCCATTATCAGATCTTAGGACTTTTATTCTTTTCCCGGAAAGGTTTTCTACCTGAGCTTTGAACTCCTTGAGCCTTTCTAACACTTCCTTAGACTCACGAGTTTTCAAAAAATAAATCCAAGTCTTTCTAGAGCAATCATCAATAAAAAGAATGTAATACAAGAAACCACTCGAAGAAGGAACAGACATTGGACCACATAAATCAGAATGAATGAGATCTAGAATACATTTAGATTTATTTTCTCTACTATGAAATGGAGCTTTTGTATTCTTACCCATTGCACAGCCTTTGCAAGTACCTTCATGCTCTTGGTTGAATTTTGGAAGGCCCGTAACCATCTTCTCCATGATAGGTAGAGCTCGGAAGTGAAGATGACCCAATCTTCGATGCCAAAGATCACACAAGCTTGAATAATCATGAACTAATGCCTGAAGTGGACGAGTGCATAGCCTATAGAGGCTCTCATGTCTAACACCAATTACTTGAGTAGTCTTGAAGTTGGAATTCTTCGTCCATACAAGTACTTTGCCTTTGGAGAAGGCAACTTGATATCCTTTATCTTCTAAAGCTGAAATGGAGATAAGATTACGCTTGATTCCTGGAACATAAAGAACATCACATAACTGTAGTGTAATGCCGGAATCCAAATGGATAGTAGAGGTCCCAATCCCTTTCATTGAGTAGCTAGCATCATCTCCAATAAAGACTTGTTCAGTAGAATCTCTCTCCACCAAGCTTGATAAATGCTCCTTAAAACCAGTAATGTGTCGAGAAGCACCACTGTCGATCAACCAAGTGTTGGTGTCTGTAGGTACATTGCTTGATAATGTTGAATAGAACAAGTATTCACAAGAGTTCTTCTGAGGAGAGGCATCATCAACATTTGCAATGGTGGCCTGCTGCTTAGGCCTGGATGGACAATGCTTAGCAAAGTGACCATATTTGTCACACCTGAAGCATTGGACTTTGGATAAGTCTCTCTTCTTCTTGAATGCGGGAGCACCATCATTTCCTTTATCTCAATTCCTCTTGAAGAATCCTTTCTTCCCATCTTTTCCTTTCTTCTTCGAAGAGTGAGAGGCAAGAACATGAATATCTTCATTAGGTTAACTTTGACCAACACCTCTAGCCACCAACATTGATTCCTCTTGAATGCAGTCGGCCCTCAAATGATCAAACTTAGGAAGTTTGGATCTTGCACTGATTCCTTGAATGTAGGACTCCCATGATAAAGGAAGACCATTGAGAGCAAGCATGGTCAAGTCCTTATCATCAACCACATGACCAATTGTAGAGAGCTGATCTCTCAATTCCGAAATCCTCATGAAATAGGCAATCATTGTTTCTCCTTTCGCCATCTTCACATGGTGTAGTTGTTGCTTCAGTGCAAGTGCCTGACTGGTGTTGTTGATTTCGTACATCTCCTCCAATGTTTTGAACATGTCCCTTGCCATCTTCAACTTGGAGACAATCAGAACAATATGATCTTTAACGAAATCAACCCACATCTTCTTTGCCTTGATGTCTTTCTTCCTCCACTGCAACTTCTCTTCTTCCTCCTCTGGTTCGGAAACTTTGGTCTCCACAAACTCAGCCAAATCATTCTCTTCCAAGGTGAGCATGATTTTGAACCTCCATGATGTATAATTGGATGCTCCCTCGAGTCTATCCTCAATTTTAAGACCATTCACCATCTTGACTAAGATAGAGATAGACAAAGATATGAAAAAGAGAATAGAGAGTATCGCTGCAATAACAAATCTGATCACGATCTTCTTCAAACCCGCTCTGATACCATGTTAGTTTTATGATCAGATTTAATGCACAGAAATTAATTCAAAATCAGACACAAGAACACAACAGAAACCCTGGGAAAACCCTCCTCTTGAGGGAGAAAAACCCAGCAACAATATATCACTTATCTATTGAATTATCACAATGATTATCTCCTTACAAGAGGCCGATATGAAGGCCTATATACAAGCATCAATATTATGATGCACACAGAAATATATAGAAACAAATCGCTGATCAACTCACAGCCTTCAATAATGCCGAACTTAATCTTAGATGAACTTCGATCTGCCTTGTACAAATTCACGCCAAGTAGAAGGAATGCAAGAACAATAAAATCGATGAATGGAGTGATCACCAATCGAGCATATATACAAGAGGAGAGGGAAGTCGTGTGGTGCAGGAGCACCTGAGAAACATTGGGTTTTCTTGAAGTCTAGAATGAAGTTCTATCTTGTTTAAGTTATCTTAAGGTCATGTTGACCATTTAGTTAGCTTTTAGAGGATTTTGTGTAAATCTTGGTCTGTTGTGTTGAGTGCAATAAGAGGTGAAAGGATAGTTGTGTGTAGTTTCACATTTTTGGCTTGGGTTGGCAACATTTGGAAAAGTTGGAAAACACAGCGGGTTTTCCAACTCTTGTTATTTGTTCTTTGGAAGGCCGACCTAGGGTTGTTAACTACCTTGGAAGCCTTTAAAAGGTGAACCTCGAGTTGGAAGTGGGGTTGGAATGAATGTTGAAGTTGTAATTAGCTTGTGATCAAGAGAACAGGGACAGTTTTAGTGTGCAATTTTCTGTTTTTTTGTTCTTGTTTCTGATTCAGCAAAATAATGAATTGATCAAGGATCTTGGAAGGTTTAGCATGTAGTGTGTTTGTTTTTGAAGCATTGAATTGGAACAGTAGCTAACTAGTATTCGTTTTCAAGGGTTCTTGTAAATACTGTGTTCTTCTTTCATTTGCAGTTTTGACTGGTAAATTGTAGAACAATGGGGTTTTAGCTTGCATTGCCACTGTACTTTGAGTACGGGCTTGTTGGGAATGAAGCTAAACTCCATGACTGTACATTTATTAGGAGTAAGGGTCTGTAGAAGTCCAAGAAGCATGCAAAAGGTCTATTCCTAGGCGAGCTGGCTATGCCCGGTTAGGAAAGACAGTGCTAAACAGTCACTAACGTTGCAGGGGTGTTCACTTTCTGGCAACTCAGGGTGTGAGGAAGTTGAAGGAGGCCTTACAAAGGCTTGGCAAGAATCAGGGGTCTTCACCAGTCCATTTGGTGGCTGAAAGAAGCAAACTGTTCACTGTGTGCACAAGAAGTGGCTTAAAAATCCCTAAATCTCTCAAAATCAGAGTTACCCCTATGTACGGCCTGTGAAGGCCCAAAACCCCAAAAATCTTGGAGAGCTAGGAAATTGAGCCAGGGTCCTTTTTGGAAATTGGTGGTGTTCATCAAGCAGAAAGGAGTTTTAGCCTTTTCTCTCGGGTTAAGAGGCCTAATAGGGGCTCAAGGGCTAGTAGCCCTTCCTAAACCCTAGGATAGGGTTTGGTGGTAGTGATGAAGAAATGAAGCTTTGTGATTGTTCAAGGGCCACAGTGGGATGGTTTTGAAGCCTTAGAAGATACCACACGCCCCCTGCAACAAGTTAGTGAGGTTTGGAGAGTTAGCAGGCCTTTAGGAAGATTAAGGGCTTGGAAGAAAATGGAGGAGAAAGCACCAAGTTTGGCTTGGTTAGGTGAAAGCAGAGGATAGAAGGGTTGGCCAGGGGAACCAGGGGTGCCTAATATGTTTTAGGACCTATAGGTCAAGAAGGTCTCCAGAGGTTGTGTCAAGGTGAGACTCGGAGCATGGGGCAGTGATTGTCTCACCCAACCCTAACCTATCATCGTGCCTCTTAAAATCCAAGAGTCGGCCCAATATGAAAGGACGTGTTTCCAATAAGTACAAGGTCGGCCTCCATAGAAGATCGCGCCTCCAAGACAAATCGAGCCTCTTCACAAATATTAAATGTCTACAAAAGACGTGTCTCTTCAATTCATCTCAAGTCGGCCAAGAGCAAGGTATTGAATATAATAATCACAATTCAAATAGCCGTTAGGCTAGCATTTGAATTGTCTTCAATTGCGCGGACCTGGAAGAAGCAGCCCGACGCTGCTAATAACATCAACATGGGGGACAAAGAAGAACAACACTCAAGCAAATTTAACAATTGGAGATCCATACAAAGATTTTTTAGATTTGGTTATATGTGATGGGAAAAAAAGGGCCTAAAGGCATAAAGGAGTTGGGACTCAAGCAAATTTTGGCAATGTCAAATTGAGCCCCAATAGGGTACACACATTTACCTATTAATCCTTGGAATGTGTTGAAGTACCATGCATCAAAGACTAATCTTCATAGTCAAGTATGCCTCACATATTCAAATTACTTTCATCAACTTTCGCTTAAGTCCCATGGCCATAGTCAAGTTGCTCACTAGGCGGGTTTGTTAATGTTTCATGCAGCATTGTCGCAACTTCCAGTGATTTCATTCCTTGAAGAAATTAGATAATGGTTATCTGATTTATAAGATCTCAAAAGGCACAAATTAGAAGACATTTCGGTTTGCTAAAAAGAAGATAAACATTAAATGGCATAATCATTATTAATTGTTAAAGAGACGTATTTATTAATAGCCGACTTCATCTTAAGTGGCGCGATTTTTATTTTAAATGAGACGTCTTTGCATAAGAGGCCGACGTTTCATTTTTGAAAGATCACATCCTTTGGATTTATCCTATTGACATCTATATAAGGAGATCTCTATTATTCATTCAATATCGATTTTTTTGAAGGAAGTTCAAATTCTCTTTCAAGTGCGAATTATTCAAGGCAGTGCGGATTCTTATATAGATCAGTGCGAGTTCATTAAAGGCAGTATTGTTTACTGTCAAGTTCTGTGTGTTATCTAGTTCTATATATTGTGAAGATATAGCAGAATTGGCCTTGGTATTGGCCTCATTGTAAAGAGAATTATTACCATTACTTATATATAAAAGAGAGATCTTTGTTGCTGGGTTTTTCTCCCTCAAGAGGAGGGTTTTCCCAGGGTATATGCTGTGTTACTGTGTCTGATTTTTGAATTAATTTTCTGTGCACTTATCTGATCACTAAATTAACAGGGTTAACATTCCATATCACCAGTGTACCATTAAACTAGCATTAACAAAATTTCCATTCAATCAAATTTATTTAATCACTGAAGAATACAAACAGTCTCTTTGTTCTTTGCGAGTTATTATTTACATGGCTTCATACTATGTGGATTACATTGCAAGCTCATTTCCAAACTTACAACATGTTGGTTTACAAATGCCATGCATATGAGTCGATGTATAACAATCTTCACCCACCTATTGTTCCTTTAGTATGTACCTACAAACATTTAGGTATATAAATATAACATACATCTCATCATCAATGAGCATTCTATTCTAATATAGCTTTAACATATATGGTAGAGCTGTACATTGAATAACTCATGCAAACTTGCAGCTATGTCAAAAGTATTAAGGTAGTTACAACCTACCCATTGAGTCATACATATTTAGATGCTTTGCATTTTAAGTTCATAGCAATTAATGCTTACTTCACGAGGAGGATCCGTAACACTTTGAAATATGTAGTGAAAGTCATCACATGATGATGTGCAGATTTAAATCCAACAATTGGGTTATGGGAAATAGTAATCATTATATATCACAACTTTCTATTGTGCATTTTGCTTTCTGTTCACAATTCATATATCTAAATTCCCTTTCACACCCATTGAGGTATTCTTTGATTAGGACTAGCCAACAATTTTCGTGAGATTAAAAGTCCATTTAAGAAATTTAAAGCAATTGTATACATATTGAGTGACCAACATAGTAAGATTGAGCTAGTAGTACAAAATAGCCTACTTTATCCAAGAGTCTAGCGAGATTATAGGTTTAGTGTTTGAACCATGCTTTGATAAAAATGTAATAATTTCCCCTCAGCTACTACTTTATTTATTTTTATTCTCAACAAGTAGTAACTTAATTGACCAAGCATCTTACATCTAATTTAGAAGTGTTGACTCCATAACCTCTCCAACCACAGTTGTGGTGACAACTCTACACCACCACATACATACACTATAATGTAGTGAGCTCCCAATGTTAGGGTCATTCCAACACTCAAATCTAATCCTCGAGGGTTCGTTTGTGATAACCTTTCTTACATATTGCTTTTGGGAATCAAAGGCTTTGTAGTTCATACACCATAGATAGAGAAAACTCATCCTGTCTTTTTATATGAGATATGCTGTCTTGATTTAAACCACAACTATTCATTAAGTTTATACTATCAAATTAATCCAATTACAATAGAGATAACAAACACATTCCATTCAAGTGTTAATTCCATGCCAATCATTAGAGTATGAACACACAAAACTGAAGAGCACAAAGATATATTGAGAGGGGGGGGAGGGGGGTGTGAATCAGTATATCAACAAACTTTTACCCTTTACAACCTTTATCAACTTCACACTCTAACACAACTCAACTATGCAAGAATATCACAATACGAACAAGTTGACACCAACACTTATACTTTATAAATTATGTAAGCTTTTACAATGAATGTAGGCACCAACCTACTTGAATCACCAAATATGTAGTTTAGTAGGCACCAACCTACAAAGAGCACCAACCCTTAATTCTGATTTAGTAGGCACCAACCTACAAGGAGCATCAACCCCTAATGCTGATTTAGTAGGCACCAACATACAAGGAGCACCAATCCCTAATGTTCGTAGGCACCAACCTCCTACTTGCCAAGCACCAACTTAGCAAAAATGATAACTTGAATGATAATATTCCACCTTCAATGTTGCTTCTTCAACGGATGATGGACAATTCTGCTCAAACACTCTTCTTACAAATCGGATATAATCTTCTCCTTTATCTCTGCATAGATTTCCTCTATGTATGCATGAAATTCTCTTCTATATCACAGATCTGTATGTGTCCTCTTATTCCAATCCTCTACCTTTGCTTCAGACACTGTCATAAATCTGCTCTTAAATTCCTTCACAAATCTGCTTCAAATTAGATACAAGGTCTGCTTCACTTCTATTTGCTTTTACTTGATGATCTTCATATATATATATTTCGTTTACTTCAATTCTTATAAAATGCTGCTCAACATATACAATTTGTCTTCTTGTCTTACTTCACACATCTGAAATATATCTTCCCTTTCAAATTTGCTCCAAATTCCTTGGATATAATTCCTTTACTGATTTGTATATATCCTTTTCACCAATCTACTCTTGAATGATGATTCATATATGTTCTTTTTCAAATCTTCATTCTACCCTATTAAATCTGCATATACAATATTCTCGTCTGCTGCTATACACAGAATTTTATTCAGACTGATTTATCATTTTTCATTTTACACACTTACTTTAGAGATCTTTTATTTCCACGTACACACGTGCTTGTCTTTTTGTTCAATGTATTCCAGAATGACGTCCTCTGATTTTTCTCTTCAGATCACCATACACCACGTTTGCTTGTGTCTTGATGATATAATCTTTATACTCACACCCAGCCACACACTCGAGTCTTCAAATGATATACATTTTATGCACACTCACACACTACATCTATTAAAAAACTCTTTTTATATCTCCTTATGCCTTTTGATGAAGAGAGGCATCTATTCGAATGAATACAACCTTTTGAAAAGATATTTCCTTGAAACATACTTCAAGTGCTACCTCATAACTAACTCAAATTAATCTTTGCCCTTTTAATATAACTACTGCCTTTTAATACCAAGTGTCGCCTTAACAAATTCTAGAATTGTTTTATATCTAATTACTTCATTAAAAGATAATTACTGACTTCAAATGTATTTGAATAATCCACATAATAGATCGCAACTTAGTAGTTTGGTTCCTCTCATCATTATGTTTTGGAGACGAACATGTTTTCAAACAGTAATGCCTTTAACGAATATTTAAGATGATTTCAGATAGCTTCTTTACGGGTCTTCAAGACATCGTTTCTCACAAGCTATTACTGGTCTAGACGGTGTCATTCATTGAAGCGATCCAAAAGCAAAGGCAGTTGGTGACACCGAACTGGATGATATTCGACACCAACCAAGCTTGAATGTGCTACCCAACAATGTATCTGAATCCAATAACTATTGAAACTTCCTGTATTACTGTCGTTGGCTGTATGAGGCTTCATTATTAATTTATCGATTTTATTCTCTCTATATGTGATCTCCCAGCAATATGATGTTCTCCCGTAAAACGCAGAGATTAAGGGAAATACTTATGTGTAGAAATATACGGCTATTAAATCGTCGATTATGCAAAACATGAGTACCGCAGGTGAAGTTGTTCCCATATAGAAGTATCCCCGATAATAACCAAAGTCTTGAGCAATTTAATACTTCCAATTGAAAAGAGAGGAGGGCCGCTGTGATATATATATATATATATATATATTCATATATAAATAAAATTATTATTCCAATAACTTCTACGCATTCACCGTCAAAGCCCATGATTCATAAATTCTTCACGTCAGACAAAATATGTGAAAGGGATGAATAGACGTGACTCAGATTGACACAGTGTCTTCCTACATCAACAGTGCTGCACTAAATGGCTTGTGTCGTAATAGAAGAAACTTCAACTCAATATAGGAAGAAGCCACAATTTTCCTTCTGATGTTTTGTCTTATATGATTTGGAAAGTGACCACTTTGACTTATTCAAATTGCAATAGAACCTGTTATCTTTAGTCATGCATTCATGATTACTTGACATCAATGACAATATTTCCAACAAAAACCACATGGGGTCCATACCATCCCAAAATCACATATCTTACATGATTGACTCAAACATACACCATCTATACACAACATGGAGAGCTCCTCCTTGTGTTGCACATACATAAGTAATAAAATCTTACACACCTCGTAGGTAACATGGGGGTTAGCTTCAACATATGTCACCTATACACAAGGGGACTAGCTCATACCCACATCATAGGTACACATAGAGACTAGCTTAGGCATACATCACATATACACAATGTGAATGATTTATTTACATCACATAAACACAGTGTGACTAGCTCAAGCACCCAAAAAATAACCTCACAAGTACACATAGTGACAACTAGCAAAAATGAAGTAGTTGCAACTATATTGCAAACTTATTTTTTTATCCTAATTTACTAACACATAAGCCCATAAGTACATCCCATTCAAAAAAAATGAATGTTGGTGCATGCCATATTGCATCGTGGGTCCCATATTTTTCCAATCCACCGTTACCTATAATGACAAGCAAGCATCCGACACTACTTGTTTCCATTGCTGGCAAACACGTAAGTATAACAACTTGCACAATACGTAAGACCATTTTTACACGAGTGCATAGTGATTGACTCACACATACATAGTGACTAACTATTAATAGAAAGAGAATGTGACACTACTACATGCATCTTCCCATTACTTGGTTCACTAACGCTTACCCTTCAAGTGCATCCCAACTAGAAAAAAAGAATGTTGGTGCATTCCATACTACAATCAGGTCCCATTTTTTGCCCCAATTCTTTGCATCAATTGTGATAATGGGCAAGCATCCCATACTTCTTGCGATCATCATTGGATAAGGTGTAAGTGTGGCAGCACACATCACATAAGGCCATTAATAAGATTTTATTATGTCCCCTTCTTAGGTCTAGTCAGTTTGGTGACTGTTAGCATATTTCTTGAGTTCTCATAGGCTAATTGGCTTGGTAAGGGGGCTCCAAAAATCTTGGAGAGCACAAGTTTAGTTCTTTGTGGTTTCTGTTGATGGCATTGAGCTTAGTTGGTGTTATGGATTGCAGTGACTCTTTTAGAAACGTTTTTCAGGCCCTTGGGGTGTTCTCTAAACTTCTTGGAGAACATGCCTATTTTTAGTAAGTCTCCAAGTTGGCACCTAGCATCATCCCACCGCTTAAGTTACATCATGGCATGATCATATTTGGTTTCCGAAGTTATTATAGTGCTTTCTGCAACTTGGTTTGATTTATTGCGTTAATTATTTCACTAACGTTGTCCAATGTTGAGAAATAATAAAATGAAAACTTAGTGTAATAGCTCGTTAGAAAGGGGATTGAATGTTTTAAAATTTGGACGCCTAGTTAGAGGGCCTTTGCACATGAAATATTATTATTATTTCAAAAAGGTTAATTTTGAGGGAAAATAATTATTATAATTTTTAATTGGTTATTTTCCCCTCCAAAAGCTATAAAAGGAGGTGTTGGGGGCTCATATTGCATATGATGTTAGTATGATATTGTTATGCTACTAGATTTGAACTTGAGAGTTCTTCCTTGATCTTTATATAATGAAAACCCTCTTTAGATTGTTGGTTTCGGATTTGAAAGATAATCCCTAGTTGGTTTAAGTGTGATTTCACTCAAAAATCACCATTGTGATTCAAGGAGAGTCTTCAAAATTTGGATTTCATAATGAAGGTTTTTGATGTGTTCTAATTTGCAATTTTTTTGAGGTTTATTTCAAATCATTGTAGAGATTCTTGGGTGACTGGAGAGACTATCATTCTTGTTGGCCCTACAATTTCCAAGCAAGCCGGACAGTTGGGAAGAGGGCTAATGTGAGGTTTACAGACCTAGGCATTGCATAGTTTGATGGAAGTCTTTGTTGAAGGGAGGCGCCTAGCTGTTTGCTACTCATTCTTCCACCCATTGGAGTGAACTTGGTTGCTGATTTTATTACCTAGAGGCTGTACTGTTCATGCTGGTCGTACCTTTCACATGGCTGGCGTGTGAATGCTGGAACTGGTCGTTGCTATTTTGTGGTTTCAAACTTGCTGATTGGTGGCACCTTATCACATGGAGGCTAGACATATGCATTTGGAGGTGTGCTTTATCACTTGGGTATGGAATTTGAAGTTATTTGGTGAGGCTGGAGTTTATCAACATTGTAATATCCATATCAGATTTGCACTAATAGTTACCAGCTAGTAAAGGAGTAGTTTCAGACTATTATTGGACGTCCCGATTCATCCATTCAAGGTATATTTGTTGGTTTGTGTAATGTCCCTTAGTCTTTAGTGGAGGTTGGCCTACTATTAGGGTCCCTGTAGGTCAACAAAATGGTTAGGGGACCCAATCGAGGGCTGTGGAGTTTAGCTGGGAGCCTTATGAGCCTTTCAGTTTGGAGTTCAGTGGATGAATCTAGGAATAAAGTGAAAATATTAAGGCTTTTTGAATAGTAAAAGGTGAATAGTAACTGAAAATCATAAGGTGAATAGTGAAAAGTGCCCCCATCCTAGCAACTCAAGTTGTTTTTATGTAATAATCAACCCCTAGAATGTTTTTTTGTGTTTCCCTGTTTTGTTACTTGCTGTTCAAGAGTTTCATGAAGGGTTTTTTGCATTGCATGTGAAGGTTTTACATTTGCATTTGTTTCCATTCAAGTGATGCATAAAAAAAAATATTTTGATAGCAAATAAATAGACTGAATGAACACTTTCAAAGTGACAATAATCTGATTTCTTTATATATATATTTTCAGTTTTTACCAGCAATAACAGAATCAGATTTAAGAGGTTTTTCAGACTTGGAAACGAGTAGAAAACAGCAAATAAGTCTTTCCTTGAAAGCTGTGCCAACTCCAAGAACATTCACCAGCAACCCAAGATGGATGGCGTCCACTCCCCAACCTCAAAACCCACCAAAAACTCCTAGGAAAAAGAAGCCCAAATGAAACTTGTGAGCCATACCACACCCAGCAAGGCCGCACTCTTGTAGAAGGGCGATTTTGCTCTATAAAATTGTAACCCTCTTCAAAAAATCCTAGCTTGTGCAAGAAGGGTCGCCCTTGAGTGAGGAATTGATTTATCAAGTGCCCATTTCCATATCTCCCTCTTTTTCTGAATTGTGATCAAAAACTAGGTTCTCCAGTTCAACTGTAAGGCTCTTGAAATCATGCTAAAACACACCAAACTGAAAATAAAAAGCACTCCACACCAAACCAGCAAACTCACACCAAAATCCTATTGCAAACCACTCAAAAATATTGAAATATCTTCATCTTTGAAAGCCCAATTGTGTTCTCTGATTGAAAACACCCTACACCAGCTTGAGCAAGGTCTTTCACTGTTGGGGCTAGTCTTAGAATTGAGGGGGTATCGTCCTCAACTCCGTCCTACAATATCTGGCTTCAAACCAACAACACATACCTGTAAACAAACTCTAGCATAAGAGCAAAATGAGGCTCCAAAAAGACTTTTATGTTCTAACATGAGTTGGGCGCCCAAAACCCTAAACCCATGCCATGCTAATGCTTTGTTTTAAAATTTAATTTTAATATTTCTTTCTCCAAAGTGGGATGCCCAAGGTGAGGGTTATAATTTTTAACCTTTAAACACAACTTAAGTGATGAGACTAGGTGCCTTGGTCACTTTTATAAAGTCCCCTTATGACCCCCTTTTTAACTTTAAAACATAAAGTCACTTTATTTTGCATACTTTTCAAGACATTAACCAAATATTTAAATAATTTCTCCAAAGTGACTTAGTTATTTGAATATACCAAACTACCAAGCTTGACCTGGTCCAAAACTCCGAAAATGGACTTACTATTTTTAGTAAATGCTAAAAATAGTAAATCACTGTCCAAAGGCTCACACTGGAAATTCGTTGGAATACATCAAGGCTCACTGCAGGCAACCCTCATCCATTGACCCCTGCTAAAACTAGAAAGTTCCCGACAAAAATACCAACTCAACTGGAATTGAGTCCCTTAATTAAACCACCTAGCCAACAGGAACTAAAAAATTGGCTAGAGGTAATGTCCACTGATCCTGACTAGGAGGGGACATTACATTTTAAAAAGTGGCCATTTTCTTTGGATGAGGAAAGACCCTCAAGTGGGGCGTAGCTTTTTGGGAGGAATATTTTATTGCTTTTTATTAAGAAAAGCTTATGGAGATTATAAAGCAAAATGTTGGGCTCTTTTTTGAGCATTCTATTCTCATTTTGGCAAAAGGAATTTGCAGGTTGAGCTCTCGAGAAGGGTTTCAACATTGTTCCAACCTTCTGGGAACAAAAACTCTCAAAGGCTATCGTGAATTGGACGAGAACCCAATTCACCCAATGCATTTTGTTTCAGTTGAGCTAATCAAATTTAAAATAAAAATAAAAATAAGGGTGGTTATTACAGTGGTATCAAAGTTGGAGATCTTGCCAGCCTATCCCTTCTAATCTTACCATGCAGCTGCAACTTTCTCTATGATTAATAGAGAATTGAGATATTACAATAGAGAGTTAAGGAGGCAGCTCTATCAGTTGCCTAAGACCCTAGTTGAGGAGACCTTTTTGGGTGTTCTAGCAGCTTGTCAAAATTTTGTAGAGAGTGCTGAGGTTTCATCAGAAAACATGTCAAAAAGGGATAAGGGAACATCCCCACGAGATAGTTCGAACACCAAAGTTGAGAGAAAGTTTGATGTCATGCTCAACATGATGTCGCAGATGTTGGCCAAAATGTATCAAAACATACCTCAAACTCCTCCAATCTAGAATGGTGAAACTAGTGGTTTAAACATCAATAACCATCAAAGTAACAATGGTCACACTGTGGGCACTGCTTTGGGTCTATTCCTAGATTCCTCCAACCTACATTCATTTGTAGGGAGGATGCTCAAGATATGTGGAATATGCCATTCTTCCATTGGAAATTTGTGACATCTTGACCTTAGAGTAGTTCATGAACCAAAAGAAGAAGAGAGGTGGTGAAAGATTTGAGAACCAAGGTCTTGTAATGCAAAGGGACTCTCAACAAACTCTAGGGAAGGTGACTTTAGCTCATTTTGATGGAAGTGATAAGTGCACAACTTGTGCTTGGGTTCAAAAATTGGATAATTATTTCTCTCAGATCCATGCTAGAGGAGGATGCAATTAAGTTTGCTACATTACATTCAGATGGAGCAACATATGAGTGGTGGTACCATGGCTTAGTGACACTAGGCCATAATTTGATCACCACCTATAATGAGTTTACAAACAAGCTCATCAAGAGATTTGACAAGAAATACTCTGAGATGCAATTCAAAGAGCTTGCACAATTAAGACAACATGGTATCCTTGATGCCTACATCCCAGAGTTCCAAAGACTTTCTGTTATGGTTTCAAATATCATAGAGAGGAGACTTGTGGTCCTTTTCAGTGAAGGACTAATGGAGCCAATTAGAGGTTTAGTTAAAGCCTTTGACCCACCAACTTTATAGGAGGCTATAAGGAAGGCAAGGAGTATGGAGCTTGCTGCTCCAAGAAACAAATTTCAATCAAGAACCCTCCAACACAAGGACTAGAAGTATTTTCACAAAGATTCAAATCAGTCCAAAAAGACCACAACAAAAATGGATGAAGACTTGTGTAATGAGCGTAGAAAGAAGAAACCGTGCTTCACTTGCAAGGAGCCATGGGCCCCATGTAAAGAACCGAACCAATTTTTTCAAACTTTGAGATGATCACAACAACACCAAAGTACCCATTAGGGTTAGCTCAAATCATAAACCAGCAACTGAATGAAAAGCTCAACACCAAGAATGTGCTTTCCAACCCAGAGTGGGAGGTAGCTACCATATGGCGGAGCAATTACATGAAATACAATATTGGAAATGGAGCTCAACACAAGTATGTGCACTCCTATCCAAGATGGATAGGCGCTATCATATGACGTAGCAACTAAAAAGTAAATACAATAGACTGAGCAAGGATCAGTCCCTTCCACGAAATGTGGGAAATGTAGATTTCTTAAACAAGTAAATAGGTGGCATAGCCAGCCTCTTCCACTAATAGTGGGAAATATAATAAAGAGCTTACAAATGTGAATATTGGCTGGTTAGTACTACTAACAGCCTTACAATGTAATAGAACTCCTGCAAGCACGATGGATTAGAGTGATAATCAAACTGCTGAAATGTAGAGCTACTCCAGAATGATTAATATGACTAAAACAGACAATCCCAACCCTATTAATAATTTTACTAAGTCGGATATGACAGACCTGTAGTTAAAAATGGAGAAACCAGCAACTCTAAAACTCACTTAAATGCTCATATCTCTCTCAATACTCACTCATTTAACTTGAAATCAGTTGCAAAACATTCTAATGATGATGACAATGAAGATGGATCACAAAAACTTCTCACAAAGACCCCTATTTATTTTGCACGACTTCCAAAGCACTTACGAAGTGAAATTGCCTGCAAGCAAGGGTGATTTACTTTAGATAATTCATAGACTTCAAATAAAATTCTGGAAACTTGCACATATGGTCGCCCTACATAGGAAAATAGATTGGAACAGTACCCAGAACAATATTATTTCTGTTTCTTGAGTTGTGAGTAAAAACAACCTACAGCCATACAAACCAGCAACTCTAAAATTGACAGAAAATACAATAACTCAACTACGGAATGTGAGAAGAACCAACTACAATGAAAGGAAACCAACTACAACTAAACCTCTCAACTAGTTGCTGTCTTTCAAGCAAGAAGAAGAGCCAAGCTAGGAGGCATGCATTCCTCGAAGCAATTCCAACACCATTCCGGCAGCATAACTTTGCAAATTCATCAGATAAACAAAATGAGGACCCCGAGCTCCAATTTATAACTTTAGAAGAGCTTTCTAGAAACCTCCAAGAAGGCGCCACCTCAAAGATTCTTTTAGGTCATTGACTTGTCTTTTGTCTTCACCCTTAGGATGGCGTACTTGCTTAAGAAGATAAATTTCACTTTTTAAATAAAATATTTGGCTCACCCAAAGTTGGCGTCCAAACTCCTTGAGCAATATTTGGCTTTAGAAATATTAAAATATTTCCTCCATGTGAAAATACCCTTCAATGTCCCCCTTTTAAAGACAATATTAATTCATGATGCTAGAACAAGGAATTATAATGTTAAATTATAACATTATAATATAAAATATCTTATATCACCATGGAAATGCATCAGAAGCCAAATTCAACCATACCGTCTGAAACAGACTGCCATAGTGAAGCCTACTGATTAGGAGTCAACAAGTCAACTGCTAAAAATAGAATTTACTAAAAATAGTAAATCCATGTAATTGCTCAGAATGTCGAACCGAAACCACCAACGCGAAGCTCTCAGAAAACCCAGAAGGAATCCACAATCCAAGTTCAACATTTCCAAGTGCAAGCTCCGTAAAAAGACGAAAACGTCCTCCAAGAAGTTTGGAAACCCTGATTCGAGCTTCTGCTTAGCCTACGAGTTCCTAGAAATAGGCTAAATCCAAATGAAGAGCGAGGGCTAAATTGGGGACATTACAGTCCGCCCTTCCCAAAATTGCTTGTCCTCAAGCAATGCCACCACAACTCTAGAAAAACTCAAACTGCACCAAACCAAACCAAGTACAATCCCAGGGTCCCATATCCGTCTGAAGGAGGACCCACCATGTTGATGTTGCACTACTCTGATCACAATAGCGAAACCATAGTGGCCAAAATGCTCTGAGTCAGCAAAATCAACAATGCCACTGTCTATCACAAACCTAGGCATTGGAAAAGATAGTCTACTCAACTCAAAATTGTAATCCTCGGCATATCTCCCCAAGGTATCCAACACAGCCAAAACTGCAAATGTGACCTCTCCAAATCTTCTTGCAAAGAGGAAAGCAATCCTTTGCAAGAGCCCATCAAACTCAAACTCATGACTCCACATGAATCTACTATGCCTCCCTTGAATTTTTTTGATGCAACCATGAAGATTTCTGAAAACTCTTACAGTTCCCACTCCAAGAGCCTCAAAATGGTGAACCAAAGCATGTGAAAGATCATTGTCCGGAACCCACACTGAGAGTAAACTGTCAAAGTTTACATCACAAACCTTCAAAAGATGAATTTGGAGAGTAGGAAAGGTGTGAAGGAACAAATAATTGTTGTTGATCAAGGCTGGGACCAACGTAGTGCAATATGATTCTAGAGTCCTACACAAGGACAAACAGCAACACCAATCAAATTCCCAAATGTGAGCTTGTGAGATGAGCATCGAGTTGCAAGTTGACACCTCCAAGGTGGCTTGAAAACAAACTGGAGCAATGTCCAACCGAAAATTACCACCTTTTTGGCAAGAAGTGAAGAACCAACTCTCTTGAATGAGAGTAACTCCCCATGTAAGGTGGCTGGTCTGTCTCCAACCAACAAACTCATATCTCAAAATCTGCCTTTGTCGAAGCTGATAATCACTCCCATGAGCAACCATCCATTTATCTCTCCAACCCATACTCAAAATTTCTCTCCAATCTATTGGTTGATGAACAAATGGGTCCATCAAGTGGTTGGTAAAGAAAAGGACATCACCCAAAGGTCTAAAAATTTGATCACTGTCCCACCAAAAATTATTCTTTCCACAATCCATAAACTCCATCAACCCAAATTGAGAATCCCAAGCATGGATACCCAACTGAAATTGATTTTCAACACAATGCAAATAAAGCTCAATGCGTACCCAAGTGCTAGTGAGAACCAAGTGCATTCTCACGAAACTGGTGTCCCCTCTAGTGAATCTTTGAAGCTTAAACATGAAAGCTTCAACAACATTGGAGTATGAAACATAGAATGACTTCAAATTCAACTCCCAAAGCTGACTAGTATGAGCCCAAACATCATTCCACCCAAGGGATGGATCGTCAATAGTGCAAACACCAAGCTCAGGTCCACCTTTCTCCCATCGCTCATGAGTAGTAGGTCTGAAATCTTCACTCCTTGCTGCTGTAATGAAGTTACCAGCAGCTATCACAACTTGTCTCATCAACACCTTGATGTCATAGATGTTGAAAATACCTTGCTTCGACACTTCCCATATGGACTCTTCATCCTTAAACCCACTTATGCATTCATTACTAATCAACAAACTTGGCATATTCTCATGGAGTGATAACAAAGCACCATTAGACGGAGGGTTATACTCGATCTCTTGCTTGATTTCTTCCCTACATGACTCTTTTTGCAAATCAAAGAGAGGATTGTCATAAACTTGGAAGCCCTCCTTTCCATCTTGCTGATCCAAATCTGAACTTGCAACTTCAGTCTTTCTTGTGAAACCTTCGAGGTCAAACTCTTCTCGAAGACTATCAAGCTCACCAATTACTTGCTTGATTTCTTTGGTTTTATGTGCATTCTCTTGCTCCTTGGAAAGTTTGAAATCAGCAAACTGGTCTTCAACCTCCGTTAGAGCCAACTGAGTTTCTTTCAACTTGTCCTTTGTTGATTTGAGCTCCAGAGTGAGCTCATCAACCATACTCTCCTTTTCTTGGAAAGCACAAATGGTCTTCTTTACAACTTCAAAGGCATGATCTCTATCTCCAATCAAGTGCATGCAATCTGATTTCAATGTCTGCAAAGAGTCTTTGATAAGTTGCAAGTTGGGAAGAGCAACTTCATCCTTAACTCCTCTTCTTCTCTCTTCAAGTTGAGCCTTCCAGTAGAAATCTTCAATCAAACTGTGAGTGCGATCAAATTGGTATAGAATTCGCACTAACCTTTTAAAGGACTCTTTGACTTGATCTTCCCACTCAAGAGTATGCAAAGATGGTGGATTGCTGGTTGGCTGCCTTTCAAAATCAGAACTTTGTTTTGTGTCTTTGCTGCCATCATAGCTGCTCCAACCTTCTTGTCTTTCACCATCAACTAGAGGAGAATGCTCAATGTCATGGAGAGGAACACACTCCACGATTTCTTCGACCCTAAGTTTGCAATCAGCTTCATGCATTGAAAAATCAGATTTGTGTTTAGTAACACCTTCAAACTCTACATCTTCAAGAGCCATATGGTCTTCTAGCTTTTCTTCTTCATCACCGTATCCTTGATCAAACATTATGGCAGCATCAAACTTGATCAATGGATCATAATTGTCCGCTGTTCGGAAAGTTCCTGTAGCAACATACCCTTATTTAGTAGCTGCAACCACTTTAAAGAAATCATTATGAAGCTTCGTTGAACAATCTTCTTCTTCGAAGACGCCTCCAAAAGCCACCTCACAACTTCCAATGCAATCTGATTTCTGATCTTCATTTGGATCAAAGGGAAATTCATCCCACAAAGGTTCTTTATCATACCTTGGTTCCAATACACCCGGATCCCAATTGCCAAGGGGTTTACTGCGATGGTCAACCGGAAAAATATTCTCATACTCCACTGAAGGTATTGACTTAGAGAATAAGTCAACTCCTGAATCTCTTAAGCTGACTTCAAAAACATTTCTTTCCCATGGTTCAGTTTGCTGGTCAAACCCAAGTCGAACAACGTCACCACAGAAATGGAGTGAAGAACCTTCTATACTTGCTGTTTTGAAAACTTCACCATCCCTATCTTCTTCGAGACCTTCATGGGAAAGTATGTCGCCAATTTCTTCATGTGGAACTTCTTGGGAAGTTGGGTCAGCAACAAGAAGAAAATCCTTCTTCATCAAATCTTCAAAATGAGTATGCATGAACTCATGGGATTCGCCTCCAATATCACTAATATGTCCTTCATCTTCCTTTTCTTCAACGAACTCATCCCAAACAATAATCCTACCAACATCTTCCGTGAAGTCATTTCTCTCAAGACCTTCATTGGATGAATCCTCATTGGGACTCAAGACTGTTGTTATGTTCTTTTCACCAAGCTGATCTTCATTACTTCCTATTACATGCAAGTCAAGGGAAGTATTATGGGGCTCTACCTTTAACTCTTCACTTGCCAAGGTATCTTCATCAAGCTCACATTCATTTTGATGTGATATGTGCACCTTGCTTGTGCCATCTTCAATGCTAGACGACTGATTTTTCTCTTCAACTTGCATATTTGTGGGCTGCAATTCACAAATAGGCACTTCATCTTCTTCCTTCTTTGATTCTTCAACCAAAGCTTGTTTTGCTTCCCTTTTTATCATTTTCCTAATGTGATCCACCATCTCCGACTTTTCAGGCTTTAGTAACGCCACACAATTCAAATGGGAATCAAATGAAACATTGTACCTATAATCATCTGGCATGTTTTGATATTGCTCACGGAGTTTGGCAGCCTCATGTTCACATTGTCTTTTATACTGTTTGGCATATTCAATGAAATCCCTTACAACATCACTAACCTTTCCTTCCTCAAATACCATAGTTGAATCTGACTTATCACGATCCCTGGACCTTAGAAAACACATCTTTGAAACTTCTGAAAGCTAAATTGAACTCTGTTCTGACCTCTAGTGTAGAAATTGATTTCTCTGTCATTCAACTGTCAATTGAACCTTGATGGGCACAGGATGGCAGGATGCATGACTCTGATACCACTGTAAAGAACCAAATCAATTTTTTCAAATTTTGAGATGATCACAACAGCACCAAAGTACCCGTTAGGGTTAGCTCAAATCATAAACCAGCAACTGAATGAAAAGCTCAACACCAAGAATGTGCTTTCCAACCCAGAGTGGGAGGTAGCTACCATATGGCAGAGCAATTACATGAAATACAATATTGGAAATGGAGCTCAACGCCAAGTATGTGCACTCCTATCCAAGATGGATTGAAATATGCTAACCAATTTTTTTTGATGAATTAACACACATAACCAGCACTTAATCAACTCGGTTAGCGTTAGCTCCAAATAGAAATCTGAACTTGAAATGAAAACTACTCAACGTCAAGAATGTGCACTCAAGATCCCACTGAGGGCGAGGTGCTAACATATGACGGAGTGTTGAATTTGAAAACTAGAAACTAATAGGCGGATAACCAGCCATGAAAGCATTTCCTCACTACCACCAAACAGTGGGGGGAAAAGATTACAATTAAAACAATTCATCCGCTGCGGCGGGCATCCACAGAGTGGTGGGAATACTCCACTTATTCAGTGGGTGAGTTTACAACAATTATTAGGCAGCAAGCCAACCTTTAAATCCACTCTTCCACTTATTAACGTGGGGGGAATACTGTCCACACAACCACTTATAACGTGGGGGGAAATTACAAACAAGATATAAGTTTATTCTAAAACTCAACCACTCAATTGTGGGAGTGTAAAACAGATATAAAATTGCAGCAAGTAAAGGAAGAGCTGTTAGTACTACTAACTAGCTTTACAAAGAATAAGAACAGCTGCAAATAGAATAGATAATCTTCCAAGAACATTAAACAGTTAGAGTATCACTTCCTCTAACATTTACAATGATATAAGATGAAGAATTGAAGCTCAAACCAGCATTATATCAAAAACTAACAAGTCTGATATAAAAATCTGCAATCTGGAAATGTCTATCAGCAAACAGCAAACTCATAAAAATGATCACAACTCCTTCAATATACCTCTGAATTGAATGAAACGAAATGCAAAGTCTCTTTGGAGGATAGGCGCCCAAACTCAAACCACAAAACTGCATCAAAACTCATGATATTATTTTGCACGAATCCCAAAGCACTCTCAAGATGGTACGGCCCTCAAGAGGGGCGATTTCTCTTGCTAAAAATCAAATACTTGGAATTAAATTCTGAAATTCTCCAAATATGATCGCCATTAGCATAGAATTGCAAGGATCAAATACCCATAACCAAAATAAATTCACATCAAAAGCTGTAAATGAAAAACACCTTCAGCTGTGTATACATCAGCAACATTAAAACTGAAATTCTCACCAAAATTCACCAACTTTGAAGCACAATCTGCTAGTCTGATTGAGAAGCAGCAATAAGACCAACTAGGTGTTGTCTTTCAAACACGAAATTGGATTGGAACTAGGAGGTAAGCATCCCTCGAAGTATTAAACAAGTTGTCATTTTGACAGCATAACATTAGCATAAACATTGGATAATCAGCTCTTCAAACAGCAGCAATATATAAGCTTTTGTTGGCAAATGAAGCAGCAAGAACTCTTCAAATTCCAAGAAGTTGAATCACTTCAACTTCCAAAAAGGGATGCCACCTTTTTGCCTTTTACTTTTTGAAATAATAAAATATCATTCAACTTCCCCTTTAGGCATCCATTTCATATTGCAACAATAAAGCATTTATTAAATAATTAAATGCTCACTTGACCCCTTAATGTCCCCTTCTTTAAAACAACTTGAAGTCATCAAGCCTAGGCGTGGGGTACAACTTCAAGACATGAAAATTGACTAAGTATAAACTCAACTCATGAAGAAAACCAAACCCAAAGCCAAACTAAACGATGGATAACAAGATGACTTGAGTTGAACTGATGCTGATTGATAGCCACTACCAAAAATAGTAAGTTTACCTCAAAACCAACAGAAAGCAGAACTGAGCTGGAAGCAAGACTTAATGAAAGTGGAGACCCAAGCAACTGCTCCAACTGAAAAAGACTTAATGAAGGCTGACAACTGAACCACTGCCAAAATTAGTATTTACTAAAAATAGTAAATACCTAGAAATGCCACAAACCTCCAAGCAAGGAAACCCAAATTTCACTTCTGATCAACCTACGGATTTCCGGAAATAGGCTATCAGTCAAAGAAGAGCGTATGGCCAAAATGGGGACATTACATGGATAGGCGCTATCAAACTGTTGAAATGTAGAGCTACTCCAGAATGATTAATATGACTAAGACAGACAATCCCAACCCTATTAATAATTTTACTAAGTCTGATTTGACAGACTTGTAGTTAAAAATGGTGAAACCAGCAACTCCAAAACTCACTTAAATGCTCACATCTCTTTCAATACTCACTCATTTAACTTGAAATCAGTTGCAAAACATTCTAATGATGATGACAATGAAGATGGATCACAAAAACTTCTCACAAAGACCCCTATTTATTTTGCACGACTTCCAAAGCACTTACAAAGTGAAATTGCCTGCAAGCAAGGGCGATTTACTTTAGATAATTCATAGACTTCAAATAAAATTCTGGAAACTTGCACATATGGTCGCCCTACATAGGAAAATAGATTGGAACAGTACCCAGAACAATATTATTTCTGTTTCTTGAGTTGTGAGTAAAAACAACCTACAGCCATACAAACCAGCAACTCTAAAATTGATAGAAAATACAATAACTCAACTACAGAATGTGAGAAGAACCAACTACAATGAAAGGAAACCAACTACAACTAAACCTTTCAACTAGTTGCTGTCTTTCAAGCAAGAAGAAGAGCCAAGCTAGGAGGCTTACATTCCTCGAAGCAATCCCAAAGCCAATCCGGCAGCATAACTTTGCAAATTCATCAGATAATAAAATGAGGACCCCGAGCTCCAATTTATAACTTTAGAAGAGCTTTCTAGAAACCTCCAAGAAGGGCGCCACCTCAAAGATTCTTTTAGGTCATTGACTTGTCTTTTGTCTTCACCCTCAGGATGGCGTACTTGCTTAAGAAGATAAATTTCACTTTTTAAATAAAATATTTGGCTCACCCAAAGTTGGCGTCCAAACTCCTTGAGCAATATTTGGCTTTAGAAATATTAAAATATTTCCTCCATGTGAAAATACCCTTCAATGTCCCCCTTTTAAAGACAATATTAATTCATGATGCTAGAACAAGGAATTATAATGTTAAATTATAACATTATAATATAAAATATCTTATATCACCATGGAAATGCATCAAAAGCCAAATTCAACCATACTGTCTGAATAGACTGCCATAGTGAAGCCTACTGATTAGGAGTCAACAAGTCAACTGCTAAAAATATAATTTACTAAAAATAGTAAATCCATGTAATTGCTCATAATGCCGAACCGAAACCACCAACGCGAAGCTCTCAAAACCCAGAAGGAATCCGCAATCCAAGTTCAACATTTCCAAGTGCAAGCTCCGCAAAAAGACAAAAACGTCCTCCAAGAAGTTTGGAAACCTTGATTTGAGCTTCTGCTTAGCCTACGAGTTCCCAGAAATGGGCTAAATCCAAATGAAGAGCGTAGGGCTAAATTGGGGACATTACACCCCAAGCCATAAGTGGTTTGAGAAGGGCAAAGCTCATCAATTAGAGATCTATTCAACTGATGAATCAGCATCAGAAAAGTCAGACCAGCAATTTGATTTGGAAGGATAAGAAGAAGAGTCATCTGAAGCATCAAAAGAAGATAAGGAAGTGAAGGCACTCTTGCCCAATTTTCTAGCTTTCATAAAAATGAGTCATTTTGAGTATGTGGAGTCCTATGTGGACATTGGGTAGGTGCACTAATTGATACTAGAGCTACACATAATTTTATTGATGAAGGTGCGGTAGCTCATAGAGGACTCAAGGCCGAAGTTGATGGTTTCAAAGTTATGATAGAAAATGGTTTTATCATCAATTACACAAGGAAAATACCTCAAATGAGCCTTCAGTTGGGCAATTATGAGGTCAAGGATTATTTCTATGTTGTGAGCATCAGTGATACAGATGTTGTGTTAGCCATTCAATGGCTGCGATCTTTGGGTGAGATCGCATTGAATTTCGGACCATAGAATTAGAGTTCCATTCCAATGGGAAAAAAAGTGGTGTTAAGGGGAATGTTATAACCCATTCATTTTGATATCATAGTGACATTTTTATCACTAACGCAAATAAACATGCAACAAACTAATGTGTGTGTGTATCCCCTTACAGTAAATGGTGGTTTTAGATCACATTCTATTGTGATGATATCTTACATAATCCATATCCAACTAACATGAAATAGATCAAGAATTTCCTATGAAGTCACAACCTAAAAACAAAATTATCATTACTTAGTGAATTTCATAAACAGTTAACTAATCAATAATATGAATTGATAATCGAATACCAATGAGCCTAATGGAGGTAAACAAAAATGAAAACAAAGTATCTTGGACCCTTTTGAAGTATCTTACAACAAATTGGGTGTAATTTTTACTTAGATAATTAATATTGTGACAACAAAACAATTTATGATTACATATCTATCCATCAAATTTACCCAAATATTCCCTTGTAAATATCATAATGCATTCAAGACTTAATCTATGATTCTAAAAACATGCATTTTAAGCATTTTTGCACTACTTCCACTTATAGTGTGGTCCAAGCTCACTCCATTGCTTGATACAACATTTACAAGCCAAAGAAAATATTGTACATACAAAGGTCATAGAGAATTTGGACAAAGTGCAGTGCCATGGTGATAGGAAATTTCTCGCATGGACATATTGGCTGCTCGTGAAGAGGCTTTGGCAACCAGAACAAGGGCATTTTAGATATTGTTGTCAGGCTGCTTGAGAGCTACTTGCATAATGTTGCCACCTCCTCATGCTTGCCCTTTGACATTGTTGTGACCTATTTCACATCGCCCCATTGCAAATGGGGACCCTCACTGGTTTGCTCTTAGGGTTTAGCTTAGAGTAGCAATTTCGTAATCTCTGGTGTCTGGAAATTTCATGTCAAAGTCTGGAGTCGTCACCCGACCCAAGTTGGGAATTTGGGCCTGAAACTGAACGTAAACGTCATAGAAGTGCTTAGAAGACCTGGTAGACAAGGATCGCCTGTGCTTTCGCTCAATTCTGACACTTCCTATTTTTTAGGGATTCTGCTTTTTCGCTTTTTGCTTTTTTCGTTTTTGGCATTTCTGGACCAATTTGGAATTTACTATTTTTAGAAAGTTGCTTTTTGCTTTTTTCTACTTTTAGTAAGTTTCTTTTTTTAGAAAGTGTTAGGTGTCACTGGCAGTGGAGTCGAAAGTTTCCGCTTTTGGAATTAAAAAGCAAGCAAAAATCAAGCAGAGATCTTGAAAAGGTCAAAAAAAATCATGAAGAAAGCGCATGCAAAGATGAGAAAAGCGCATGCAAAGATGAGAAAAGCACATGCAAAAGTGAGAAAAGCAGGAAAAGGCGCATGCAAAGGCTGAAAAATCAATTGGAAAATCGCGCCTTAAAGAGAAAAATCATTCAGAAAGCAAGTAAAAAGCAAGCAAATTGTGACAAAATTCACCTAAGGCTGGATAAGTACGCCCATAAGAAAATCCAGTTGAATCTTCGAAAAGCCCACTTGAGAAATCCGTTCATCAAAGAAGAATCTTGGAAAAATCCAATTGAAATTCGTCTATTTGAGAGATTTTGCCAAAATTTGCCTTGTACAAGGAAATCCAGTTGGAAAGTTCGAAATTCCAGTTGGACAATGATGAAAATCGACTAAGGCAAGTGAAATTTCGAATTGGACTTCAAGGACTTCAAGATGAAGCGAAATTCCAGTTAGGAAGAAGAAAATTCCAGTTGAAAGTCGAATTCTTCAAGGAGAGAATCGAAAATTTTCTAAGGCAAAACCCATCTTGAAAGGTTAAAAAATCCAGTTGAAAAGTGGATTAGTCCACTTAAGGGTAGAATTTTCCTAGAGGGCAAAAAATAGAATAAAATATCTTAAGTTTTATTTTAAA
This sequence comes from Sequoia sempervirens, assembly GCA_007258455.2. Classification (NCBI taxonomy): domain Eukaryota; kingdom Viridiplantae; phylum Streptophyta; class Pinopsida; order Cupressales; family Cupressaceae; genus Sequoia; species Sequoia sempervirens. The sequence goes on along the minus strand of VDFB02325762.1, from coordinate 9,539 downwards.
AATAAAACTTAGTTGTCAAGCCAAAAAGGGACGTCTTGGTTGAAAAGTCAAAAAATCAAGAAGAGATAAGATTGCTTTTTACGTTTTAAAGCAAAGGCACCCAATTGAAGAAGAGGTCGACCTAAACCAATATGGAAAGAATTTATTATAAAAGAAGATCTTGTGAGCTTATTTTCCATTATTTGCAAGTCGAATTTTCTCATAGGCAAGCTCCTCTCAAGCTAGGGACGTTTTTCTCAAGCAGCTGCAAGGAGAATTTTTGATTCCAGAACATAGAGTTGGATTTTTCTCTTCCATTTCCAGATTTCTCAAGCAGCTGCAAGGTTATTACTGGCGAATTTAAAGAAGGGAGAAGGATTTTTTTTCATCTTGGATTTAAGAAAACTTCAGTATAAGTCTTTAAAAATCCAGAAGATTATTTAAAAATTCCATGAATGCTTTTTAAAAACAATAAAGGCGGATAAAATTTCATTAAGAATTTATTCTTTAAACAACCTTTTCAATCAAGTTCTGGATTTTTTTTAATTAATTTTAAAATTTCTCCAGCCATGAAATCGCCTTCCTTACAAATTTGTTGAAATATTCTAACTCCGAGCTTCGTACAGGCACAATGTCTTCTCCAAAGAACGTGGGAGGTGGAGTCATAAAAGCTCAAGTAAAGGAAGTCCTCAAAGAATTTTATCCAGAGTCCCAATTAACCTCGAAATGGAAGAAGATAGCAGATACCAACTTTGAGCAGTTTAATGCGATTCAACACAACAGAAGGATGTTTGGCACTCAGAACAAAATGCCCACGCCTATTGCCACTAACATCGTTAAGTCCGGACTTCATCAAGCAGTGGGATTTCCACCTTCAGTTCAGTGCAGTGAGCTAATGGTCGAGTGTGCCAGAAGATACAATCCGCAGACAAGATCCATTAAAACACCTAATGGGATCACTTTGGCATACTTCACGGAGGATTCAATCAGAGAGGTATTTGGTATTCCCCATCGTCAAAAAATGTTGAACAGGACTCAAAAGGAATCACAGGCCATGTTCGATCAAGCCAAAGAATCCTGTATGGACATAGTCAATTCTAACTGGGTCAAGGAACCCAAAAGACATCGCTCCAAGTTGCCAAAGAGATTAATTTGCACGGATTTTAAACCAGAATACAGTGATATGATTCATATGCTGAACAGGATTATGGGAACTTCTCAAGGAGCTTTCTTCGAAGTATGGATGTTTTCATATGTGGAGGAGGTTGTATTGGGAATGGAAGCAATAAATTGGGCAAAGTTAATAAGTGATAACATCGATTTCCAGTTGAGAAACTTGGAGAAGACCAAAACCTTCTATATGAGTTCCTACGTGGTTTATATCTTGGTACGGTTCACTAAGTATAGAGGATTGATTTGCAAAGGGGAAGTTGGACTTCGAAAAGATCAGCTCAAAGCATATGATTGTTACCCGCAGCTCCAGCTGCATTACAGGGACAATTTTAAGATAACCAATGACGCCTTCCTTATGTATCTCACGCGAGTGCTTCAAGGAACAGTTCAAAAGAGGCTATCTAAAGAAGCTATGGTGATGCTTGATAAGTTCGGATCTTGGTTTATCCAGTTTCCGACCTTTACATATATAAGAGTTAATGGATTCTCAGATGCTTCGCATAGACTCCCTCGGTACCCAACATACAAGATTGTTATGCTTGAAGTTGCAAGGCAACTGGCATGTGTAGATTCTATTCAGGGGAAAAAGAACAAACAAGGAGTGGATTTTCCTATTACAATTGGCAAAATGCTAGAAGTCTGCCCCTCATTACAATCAGCCAAGGCAGCAAGGTTAGAGTTGCAATTTTATAAGTTCGGCACTTATAATCCAAGGTCTGATTATGACCCGTACTTAAGAGTTCACGGGAAGAAGTCCCTTCATGTTATGCAGATTGAAGACTATTGGTCTAACTTGGCGGACGAATATGGAGTCAGGAAGAAGATTTGGTCCAGAATTCCAATTGAACTTGTAAAAAGGTGTGACTTGTTCCCTATACCTGACCAAGTAAAAGACAACGGGGACTACATACATCCTCAATTTGAACGAGAAAAAGATAAGCCTATCTTGTTGCCTAACTGGACACAACCTGAGTTGACCGATTTGGACATATTGATGAAGGATATTGTAGCATACTCAAGGGAATGGGTGGATAATCAGATCAGCAGATTGAGAAAAGAAGTAATTTCTCTTACCTATGCCACATTGAGCAATAAGGAAAGCCAGGAGGGGGCAGTTGGAGAAAGTCTTGATGAACTTTCATGTCCTAGCAAGAGGAAGGTAGTGGGTGAAGACCTTTACACGGAAAAAGAAGCAGCTGACGGAGAATTGGAGAGTAAGAAGCAAAAAGTGACTGAAAATCCATCATCTTCAAGTACTTTATCTGTTGGAGTAATTGAAAAGGTGTCTGTTGCTGATATCGAACCAAGCCATGAGCAAGAGGTCGAATTCCAAGAGTTAGAACAGTTGGATTTTCTCCAAGAGCAAACCCTCACTGAGTGTTTGGAAGGAGATGATACATTGATGATTGAAGGCGTGGGAGATACTAAGATCCTTGAGAACAATGAAGAGCTGGGAGATGAGGTAATCTCTGCTCTAAAAGGAATTAATGATGATGTTCAATTAGAAGATGGGATGGAATTATCCACTATCCCAGCTTGGTTGACTGAAAGTTTGATGAAGAAGTCCAGACCACTGGATGAAGTTCAACCAGTTGAAAGCATGCAAGACTTCCTAGAGAGGATTGGCAAAGCTAAAGCGCCAAAGAAGCCTAAGAAGTATTCTCAGATTACCAGGAATGATGCAGGATCCAGGATCTTACAGGTGGCAGTCCCAAAAATTGACAAGCCAAGAGATCAGATTACTCCTATGGATTATGATGTTACAACGTTGGACATTGGGCCAACCACGATAGATCAGGATTTCCATGAGTTGGCAGACACTTCCAAGGCCATCAAGGAGAAGTTCGACAAAACAGAGGAGAGGAAGGAAAGGCTAGAGTTAGAAAATTTAAGGCTAGTGGAGTTCATTCAGCAACTAACAGCCCCTTTGCGCCAAGAAAGTGAAACTTTTATTCCGCCATCATCTCTTACTTCGGAATCCGTTGATGTTCTTGAAGCTATGAGGATCACAAGTCAAGCAACTAAGTGTTGGGTTATCAATATCTCGAAACAGATGGAGCAATTCTTGGAGAAATGTGCTCAGACTTATGACAGATCTGCCTTGCTTATGACAGAAATTGGTCAGATTGAAGACAATTGGGAAGACTTCTAGTACATAAATGACAAAGTGATACCTCGTTTGAAGGTTTTGAAGGAAGTTTCCCTGCAGATATTAATCCAAGAAGGCATTATTGAGGAAGGAGCCTCGTATGATTTCAGCAGGTGGTATCATTCCTTATTGGTTAAAAGGAAGATATATGATGGAATGAAGGAGGAATGCGCTGTTATACGGAGTGCAATTGAAAAAATTCAGTTCAAAATCCTCATTTCTCTTGAAGGATTAATAGGGCAGGAGCATCATTATGCAAATGGCTTGGATAAAGTGTGATGAATATTTACTTCAAGGAATTACAGATTGTTACAGAGAATCAGCTTGATGATATGTCTTCCCTTTTGACCTTTATGGATAACTTTCAGAAACAGGAAGATAGATGGGAAGGTACTTTCACTCAATGCCTGGAAACATTGGACGTAATGGGAGTGCAACTGGATTCTATGCCGAGCATCTCAATGGAGGAACTCGACTTTGTGTTAACAAAATTTCTTGCATTTGCGGCTAGGGAACAGTCCAATGGGAATTGCATTTTGGATTCCCACTTGCTCGAGTGATTCGCAAGGTGTCATCATTTTCCATACTCCAAGTGGCTCGTTCTGCTTGTGCCATGTGTCCTTCGAGTTGGTTATGCTTTTTAGGGTTAGGGTTTCTTGAAATAATCTTGACCATTGATCTCAATTCAATCTTGGCCGTTGCTTTGTAATTGGGGTGCCTATATAAACCCCACGCATTTCATTCATTCAGGGAGAGACTTATGAAATTGTTGCTACTATTGCTATTTAAATAATAATTGGATTTAGAGTTGAGCATTTGTTATTTTGAGAGCTCGCATGGTTTCATAATTTCTTTAATAGAGTAAATTAATTTTCAGCATTTCTAGACGAATGAAAGATTGATAGTGTTGGAAATAGTGCAATTGGTTCATAACCTTTTCAATTGAATGATTTTCAATTTGATGTGCAAGGTTAGTCTGAACTTCGAAACTGTTTAACTTGGATTCTATTACCTATATACATTGTTCAAATTGATGGTGGTATTGTGTAATAGGACATCATTCGTAAACCCATTGAAGATTGCATCATCTTTGTCTAGTTGTAGTCATTGTGCTTGGCAAAACAAAGATTGGTTTAAATTTCACTATCCAGCATTTGTCTCTTAAGTTCGTAGGAGTAGTTTCGCATAAATCTAGTTTCTAAACCCTCATCCCTTTTTCTTTTATTTTATCCCAAAATCGAAAATCCCAAAATACAAGAGCATTCAACATCAAATCAATTCTAATCCCCACTTTGAGTAAATCACTATCTAAGATCCCTTTGTGAAACCAGCATATCACATCATCCATTGAGCTTGTCCATCCCTCAACTCAAGAAACATTGGAATTACCGTATGACCTTTCTAGCAATCTTAGCATAAGAGGTAAATTTTCAAGAGAGGATAGAGCGTCTCTGGACTCTTTATTCTAAAGTGCTTGGTGAGTCATAAAACACGCATCAACAGACATCATCTCCATCGCTAACTTAAACACGTTGTTGCTCTTCTATGACACCTCTATTATTGAACCTTTCACATTGGCTCGCATTTATTTGAGATTTTTGTTGAAATGGTGTCTACACAGTTAGCACCATCTGTTTATCACCATCTAACCAGGGCAAGAGGTGTGGGGCACAAAAATCCATCATAACATAATAAAAGGTGGCAAGGGCAGAATTAAACCTAGAGTTGTCTAGCTCCATCACTCTTCCCTTCTCCCAAAATCGTTCTACCTCACCCAATGTATTGGAAGCTTGTCATTACATTCATGCTAAGGCAAGCACCATTTCTCTCCTTCTCCATGGCTCCTCTTGTGTAACGAAATTCCTCCATCCTTCAAGCTTTGATGGATGTCCATAGCCTGTTTGAAAACTCTCATTTTGGCACAAGCAAGGAGGATGCCAACAAAGGTTGTGGAGTTTGGCTTTACACCTGCCAATTGCATTTGCTTGAAACTTTTTAAATCTTTTTCAACGAATCAGTTTGTGCATAATCTCACGCTTTTTGCATTTGAGATAAAGAAGGCCATAGCGATAGCTAAGGGGAGTAACTTTCTGCTTTCTTGCACATTATAATGAGTGAGACAGGGATGCCATCCCTTATAATGGCTGGTGAATGGACCTCCGTTTTCCTTCTTCAGGTGCCCATAACCACTTTAATGTGTTTGTAGAAGGTAATCCCTTCCCGTCCTTTTTAAATTTTTTTTTTTTATTGTTTTTGTCCTATAGGCCCTATGTGTAGGCTTGCTTCTATGGGGGATGTGACAACTTGAAAGGGGTTTCATGTTTGAAGTGGTGGATTTCTAATTATCACTGTTCCTCCCCTAGTTTAACCAATGCTAAAAGGTTTCTCATGTTCTTTGTGGGTCCCCTTGTGATTATTACTAACATGTATTAGGATCCATTACCTTGTAATAATTACCAACATATGTGAGGAAAATCCATTTAAGTACCACTTTGCAAATATGTCACTGTAGGGATGACTTAAATGTACACAGGTCAAAAATTCCAAAAAGATTAGAATTCCAATCTTGTTGCTATCTTCTCACTCCATGAAGTATGAATCACAAACTCCAACTAACAAAATGATACATGGTAAAAATACAGTAGATAGACAACCTCCCTGTGCAAACCATGCTAGTTTTTAGGATCAGAATTAACATAAAGCAGAAAATGCAATGCATGAACAATAAACACTACACTTTTACCTTGGGAAAACCCTCCTACTTGAGGGAGAAAAACCCAGCAAAATATAGATCTCTTATATATAGATATCAGATGAACAAGAGCAGAAATCTGCTTTACAAGCTTAGGCCAAACTGAAGGCCAATATGATGCAATAATAAATCGCACCTCTCTTAGATGCAAAATACACAATGATAATAATCTCTCCTTGATATCGATCTGCACTAAGCAATATTATACACTGCTGTAGAAGTACGAACACCTTGATGTCTTGCGAATGTCTTGAGAATTATAATTGATGATGTAAGAATGAGCATCACCTTCTTTACATACAAGGTAAGGTGCCTCTTCACAAGCAAGGTGACTCTTCACAAGGGTCGGCCTCATTCAAGAAATAAATATAAAATATAATTTGCAAGTATGTAGGCCGCTTGCCTTTAATTAAGGAGAAAATATCTCCTGAAGCTACCAAACACTAACACTCCCTCTTAGCTAGGGAGATATTTCCAAATATCTACGTCATGGAGTGTCTCAACATGACGCCCACAATGGCTACACCCATTTGTGGAAAGCACAAAGGTTCATAACGAAGTCTCTCAATGTGATGTCTGTTAATGTTATAACAGCGTCGGTTGATCCTTCCAGCTCACATTCCTTGAAGAAGTCTTAAATTGAATGTAGCCATCGGCTATTCAATTTACCTCTTATTATTCGTGTCTCATGATTTGGCCGACTTGTAAAGGTTACTTAATTTCTAAGGCCGACTTCTTTGTAAGAGGATATTAGAATACATTTATTGTGCTAGGCCGACATCTTTGAGGAATTATGTAATGTTCATTTGAGACCGACCTTTATTAAAAGGTTATTCGTAATTTATTAAGGCCGACTTGAAGGATCTTGAGGCAGGCGGATCCATCACTCACTCGTATATATACATTCTCCTTGTTTTCTTTCATGATCACTATGAAGACGAGTTCAGTTATTTTTCTTATCAGCTGTGCATTATATAGGGTGGACATATCTGATGCCAAAGTGCAAACTTGCCTATCAGCTGTGCATTATATACCAATTCGTTGACTTCATTCAGGCACGAATTTACCAGATCTGCAACATAATCAGATGCGAATATTTATGATCTGATCAAGGGAGTTTATATGCCAAGAGTGGAGCTATAGCTTTCGGTTCTGTCAGGAGTTAAGCTCGAAGGCATCTGTACAGGGACATCAAGCAAGAACTTGCCAGATCCATGATATTCTTCAAGAGAGAACCCGTCTGGAAGTCAAGCTCAAGAACTCAAGGTACTGATTGATGCGTTCCTTACCATTCTGCAATAATGCGAATATAACAGATAGTGCGAATTCACCAGTGCACAAGCTGAAGACCTTCAGTGCTAAGCGAACACAATTGGTTTTGTATTCCAATAGACAAGGTGTGATCTAGAGCTTGTCATCTGTTATTCTTTATTGCATGATACTGCACATGGGTCTTGTGATAGACCTTATTGTAATTTGCAAATATTGTCATTGTTGCATCAAATATAAGAGAGATCTTTGTTGCTGGGTTTTTCTCCCTCAAGTGGAGGGTTTTCCCAGGGTATATGCTGTGTTGTGTTGTCTGATTTTGTTTGAATTTTCTGTGCACTAATCTGATCACTTAAATTCAACATGGTATCAGAGCGGGTTTGAGGATCGTGTTCAGATTAGTTGCATGACTTGTTCACCAGAAATGGAAACCATTTGCAATCTGCTCCAGATCTGCAGGGAAGAAGCCATCTGTTTTTGCTAGCACTGTGGGAAGAAGCTATCTGGTCTTCAGGAACATCATATCTATTCTTCCTGTAGCATATATTATTGCCACAGTCATGCCTATGTGAACTAGCGGTACTATATGTTTTTCTGGGCGCTTATATACTCTTCAGAAGCGAGTATCATTGAATTAGGATAGACTGTGGAGAGTGGATGTATGGGACTCAAAGGAATCAGGGATACAAAGCTTGGCGTGTCATTTGCCTCTCTGACATTTCTGCTGCTGCATGAGTGCTATTTTTTTTCATATGTTTGATATCAGGCTGGTGATTTGACGAGCATCATGTCCAGTTGTTTTCTGTATTCCAGGTTCAGCACTACACTCAAGGAGATTCTGATCTCAAGAGATAAGTGTTTGTTTTTTGTAGTTTATACTCTTTACTCAGTTTGTTGAGTTGTGCAGATTTGATAATGCCTTATCATGTGTGTAGTAAAGATTATGTTTCTCTTGAATTGTGATCCAGTAGATGAGATCATGTGGTGTCACCTCATTCATTGTGTATTGCTAACCTAGTGGATTGCAGTTGGAAACAGAGTACATTGTAAATTTGAGCAGTCATGGGCCTGTGTTCAAACCGTAAAAGTTGCATGTTGATCTGTGCTTTAAATCAGCGTATGAACAAGTACTCTTCATTTGTTGTATCTTGGACATTGTGTGTTTAGTATAAGGAGATTGTTACTTCTCTTAAGTTGTGATTTCTAGGTCAAAGATCCTTTGAATACTTCAAATTATCTATTGTAAGTTGATCTAGACTAATCGTGTAAATCCTTGATGTATGTCTTTAAGATAAAAATCAGCAAAAGAGAAGAGATTGGTATCCTTATGTTGTGATAGGTTGATCACATCGATACCCTTCTCCAATGCATGTGTTGTGATAGAATCTTGAACTCTTGGGAGAGTTGATTCTACATGCGGACCGTTTAATGCATTCAAGAAATCTGCAACTGTGCAGATCATTCTTTTATTGTGCAGAGATAGGCACTCTCGAGAGGAGCAAACAAATGAATGAACGAAGGAGCTATATCAAATCTTATAGAGATAAGTTCCTTTAACCCTCTAGTTTGATCTTTTGATTGATTTATTTATTCATGTTCTAACATTGTGCATAAAAGCTTATGTGTTCATGTTATAACCTGTGATTGTAAATCTTGTATGATTCCAGTCTTGTTATTTCCTTGGGTAATTACAAACTGTTAAGTAATCTCTCTCTAAAATGCTTGTAGGAGCAAGAAGGTGATGAGAAATTGCTTAATGATGTGAGAAAGCCATGCCAACCAAAGAAATAATCAAGTAGCCTTGAGGACTGAGCTGATGGCCAGAGGGAGCTCACTTCCAGAAGTCTTCTTTGCAATCTTTGGAGCAAGGATCAAGAGGGAGTCTTGTAACTCACTGAGAAGAAGTGAAGATTGTTGCTAAACCCTTGGAGGATCCCTTCAGTTGCTGAGATCAGATTTGCTCAAGATTGCCTTCTGAATTTGCCATTGGTAGCTCCGCAAACCTATTCAGAATAGTGAGATCTGAGATGAGATCGATGAGGACTATTCTGAACTCTCTTCAGTACCAAGGTGTGCACTGGAAAACATTTATCTAAGTCAAAGTGTTGCAGTCAATCTTGGACGAAGAGGTCAGAAGGTTGATGCAAGTGCCTGAAGATTTAGAGGGAGCCTGCTGAGCCTGAAGAAGACGGTAATCTTGCTGCAGCTAGTTCAGAT
>VDFB02325761.1:47227-57861 GCA_007258455.2 Sequoia sempervirens | reverse complement strand
TTTTCCACTGAAATTTAAGGTACTCTTGCATTAAAATTTCAAATTTACACCAAATAGACTTTTAAAAAATAAAAAAACTTAGTAGTTTAGAAACTACAATTTTCCATAGATTCTATTCTTACATATTTTTGAAATAATATAGATAACTTATTCAAATTTTTATGTCAAGTTGCTAACTCTAATTTTTCTGAATTTTCATTTGCCACTTAAGGGCTGTTTTTCCACTTGATGATCCTACACATACCCAACTACTTCTTTCCAAAAATTATCTAACAATTTGGCCTCACTCAACATTGCTCTACCCATGTATTTAACTATTTTGTTTCTTCTCTCTACAACTCCATTTTTTCATGGATTTCTTGGTGTAGAATATTGTTTCTTAATTCCATGGTCTTCACAATACCTATTGAATTCACCTAATGTGAATTCTCCTCCTCTATCTGATCTTAAGTACTTAATTCTCCTACCAATTTCCTTTTCAACAAGCTTCTTTAATATCTTAAATTTCTCAAATGCCTCAACCTTCTCCTTTAGAAATGTTACCCATGACATTCTAGTATAATCATCTTAGCAACATGAAATACCTTTCATCTTGTAGCCCTCTTTTCCTCATGGGACCACATAGATCAGTATGAAATATTTGCAAGGGATTTGTGGTTGAATAGTCCTTAGTTGGGAATTTGGAACTTGTTTGCTTTCCTTCTTGGCATCCTTTGCAGGTAGTGTTTGCAAGCATGGTTATCTTTGGAAAGTTTCTTACAAGCCCTTTTGAACTTATTTTGACCATATTGTCAAAATTGACATGGCCCAATCTTCTATGCCATAGCCAACTCTCATCTACATGACTTATTATACAATTGTTACCTTTTAGTTCATAAAGGTTGTATAAATTGCTATCAGTCCTAACTTCTTGTGAAATTGTCTTACCATTCTTTCTTATCTTACAACCTTTAGAGTTAAATGTGACTTTATGGCCATTATCACACATTTGGTTAACACTTAGAAGGTTATGTTTCAATCCTTCAAATAAGGACATCTTTTGTCTTGTTCTTTCCATCTAAGCTCATGATTCCTTTACCAAAAATCTTTACAGTAGTATTATCACCTAAGCTTACTGATCCTTCCTTACACTTCTTAAGCTCAATAAATTTTATTTTGTCTCTATTCATGTGCTTGGAGCAACCACTATCAATTACCCACATATTTTTTTATTTGCATGTAGTGCAGTTTGGAAAATCATAGATTTGGTGGACCTCTATCATTTTTCTTTCCATACTTTCTTAGATTTATTTTCAATCTTTTCTCCTTCTTCCTTTGGAGCCTTAGATTCATTTTATGTTTTGGGAGTAGCATTCTTTTTATTTTTAGACTAAACATTTGGTCTTATAAGCTTTGTTCTATAGTTTTTGGCTATGTGACCAAAATTGTTGCAATTGTAAAAAATTACATTCATATCAACTAAGGGAGCAAATGGATTCTTGCTTACATAATTTGTATTTCCCTTAGGAATGACTACATTCTCTAGCCCTATGACCAAACTGATTGCATATATAACAATATCCATGAAAGTATGAGGAATACCTGGTCATAGCATTTCCTTGAGTTGGATAAGTTGGTCTTCTTTGTCTTGGACTCCTTTGATCACATACTCTTGTAAAACTGACAGCATCCATCCTTGTCATATTTTTCTTCTTCCTTTGTTGGCTGTTGATTGGTTGGTTATTCTTCTTGTCTACCATAGGCTTATTCACTACATCTAATTTCTTCAAATCAACAAACTACTTCTCTCCATCAACAACTTCCTTACATGGTTTTCCATCATCTGAGCTTGACTTTTCTTCTACCCTAAACCTTTCATAAATTTTTGCAAACTCATTTACAAAGGAATGCTTTCCTTTTTTCAAGACCTGATTATTCCTTACTTGTAGGTTTTTGTGTACTCAATAATTCATCAAGGATCTCAAATCCTCCTTTTAGCTTTACCCCTCTCTCAATCTGCTCTTTCGATTTCTCCAAGTCCTTTCTTAAGGCAACTACTTCTGCCTCAAGCTTCATGCATCTTTCTGCTTCAAATCCTACCTTGATTTTCATCACTTCTTCCATTATCTTAGATAGCTTCTTATTCTCCTTCAGTCCTTTAGCTTCATCTCTAAGAACATTAAGATCTTCTAAGGCAAAAAGAAGCTCTCCCTCCATATACATTTCGGCTTCTTCATCACCAAGATACTTACCCATACCATGCTTCTTCTTCATAGATTCCTTAGCCAAAAGGAGAAACTTTTTCTTTTCTTTCATTATAAGAGCATGGTCAAGTTCATCATCTAAACTATCATCAACATCAGATGATTCACTTCCTTCTTGAATATAAACACTCTTCTTTTAGAGGTAATAGGCCTTCTTCATCTTATGGTATTCTTCTTGTTCAATTTTATCCTTCTTTTAGGGGCATTTAGAGGAAAAATGTCATATTTTACCATAGTCAAAGCATTTGAAAAGCAACTTACCTTTGTACTTTTCTTATCCTCTCCTTAATTTTCTAATCAAGTTTTCTTCTTCCTCATCAGTCTCTCCTTGTTCAGATGTGGTGGTCTCAACTTTATCTTACTTAGGTGCTTCATCCTTTACTTTGTTGGCAACCTTGAAGGTAGCTTCTTTTCTGGATGATTCTCCATATCCCATCCTCATCTCATAAGCGGTGAATATACCATGCAGCTCATTAAGAGTGAGTTTTTCTATTTCTCTTCCTTCCTCAATTGTAGAGATCTTAGATTCATACTTGTATGTCATAGACCTTAGAACTTTTAGAACAATAACCTCTTCCCTTACTTCTTCTCCATATCCTCTAATGGAGTTCAATATATCATTAACTATTTGAAGATCATCTACAATATTCTCTTCTTGTGTCATCTTTAGACCATCAAATTTGTCCCTTAATACGTGCATCTTGGATATTTTTACTTTTTCATATCCTTCATAGATCTTCTTCAATGTATCCTAGATATATTGTGCAATCTTACAATACATAACTTTTCTATGCATAGATCTAGACAAGTTGTTTGTAATAGCAAACCATGCCTTTTCATTATTCTCATAATCTCTTTTTCCTGCAGCATCAGTAGGTGGTGTGGTCAGTGTTACATATCCATTTACAATGAATATCCACACATCAAATCCTGATGAACCCAAATATCTCTTCATCAACAAGCTCCAAAAAGTATAATCTATTCCATCAAACCTAGGAGGATTGTTTATAGAGGAACTTTCTTGACTGGCCATTATGTTCACAAATCCAAGAATCTACCCAAGTTGATTAAGCTTCTCCTAGGGAACCTAGGGCTCTAATACAAATTTTTAGAACACAACAATCTACTAAGAGGGGGTGAATTAGTAGATACTAAAATTTTAAACTTTTGAACAGACTGACTATGAAACACTTAGTGTGCAAATTAAAACCCAATTAACAAAATATAAACAAGCACAAAAACAAACATCACATAACACATAATATACGTGGAAAACTCAAGATGGGAAAAACCACGGTGAGAAAATTTTGTTAGGAGCTATTGTCCTAATCCAACCTCACAAGTATGCTTTTTGTTACAACTTTTAAGGGCTTCTAACCTAAGGAGACACCAATCCCTTCAACTAAGAACCAACTTATTTATCTGATGGCACCAACCAATTAGATTTACAACATATAATATGATTACAATTTGTTCTTTAAGAACACAATTCATTGTTATAGCTTACCCTGCAATTGCTTAACTATATGATGTTGTCACAACAACTTTCTTTTCTGCTCTCCACCCCATTTATTCTAATTTCTCTCCTCTCTTTATGCATTCTCTCAATGTATCATCATACACTTTGTAGCCCTCCTTTTCTTTGACAATGCATTCTATCTACCTCTAGAGCTCAAAATCACTTATGCACTATAAACCCTAATCCAAATACCTGAAAAAAAAACAAATGAATACATTAGAGATCAAATGCAGCAAGAACAAGGATTCCTCAAGAAATTCACTGAATGGAAAAGAGATAAAATATGATCAAGAAAACAATGAGACTTCAAAGCATATCAAATCCTATTCTAAAGCCAACAAACTCCTAATCTCTTGAGGAATTGGTGCCAATTTGATGTGAAAATTGGCCCTTTCCCAACTCCAATGATGAAGTCTTGATATGTTGAAGATGATATTGATCCACTTTTGATGAAAGATGAGAACTCCAAGCCAAATCTACAAAAAAGCCTAGCTAAGAATTCAAATGATGGATGAAAATGGCTAAGTATTTTAGCACAATAACTCTGCATGGATTGTGGATGAAAAAATGAGGAGGAGCCTTATTTATAGAATGCCAAGATGGATGAATGCCCAAAATAGAGAAATGTGGGACTAACATTCATTCACGATATGATGCCATTTCAAAGTATGAATGGATGATGGATGTGCAAGATTTGGGTTTGTGAATAATGCAAAATATTTGAAATTCAAATTTGTTGAAATGACATCCAAGAGGGAAGGAAAATGCAATAAATGCCACTTGGCTCAAGGAAAAGTAAGAGAAATGCCTCGTTGATGCCATGTTGACTTGAAATTTTGGAACCAAAATTGAGAGAATATTCCAAAAGATGCCTTGAGGAAAATTTAATAAATGAATTAAATCTATTTTCATGCAACTTGCATTATCTAGAGGATGTGACATAAGATGAGATTAAATTCAATGGTTAATTAATTTAACAGAGAGTTGATGATGTGACCTATTTGACAAATTTATGGATTTATTTAAATCAAATAAGAGAGGAATATGACAAGAGACTAATTAAATAAGGATTTTGATTTATTTAATTAAAAGAGATGGTGTTAGATTAAATCAAATAAGGTTTTAATTTATTTAATTTAATGGATAGACTTTAGAGATTTAATCAAATAAATTGATTATTTAATTAAATAGGGATAATTAGATCAGATGGATTGATTTAATTAACAAAAGAGATAACTTGATTAGATAAAATGATTTATTTAATCAAGAGTGGAATATTGATGAATTTAATCAAATAGGGAAATTTGATTAAATAGTTGAGGAGGATTAGGGAAGGATGTTAATAAGTAGATCAAATGCACAATGTTAATCAATATATTTTATGTATCACACACTATATTCACACCTCTTTTCTCCTCACATAATTACACACTTAGATGACATTCTCATCTATTATGAATAGTGCTAATTAATGATGATTTCCTTGGGATCTTCCACCATGATATGATCCTTTGTTAGTATTTAGGATATCTTCTTCAACGTCCTCTAGCCACATTGAGCCACACAACATTAATTCCTAGTGTAGAGAATTTTCCTTCATTCTCTTCCTATCAAACCCTAAGATAGGATATGCAATTAATCCATCCTCCTATTTATTCAATCTAATCTTGATTATTTCCTCTATAGCCACCTGTTACACTGCTCTATGCATCAAATCACATTACAACTATCGTAGAAGTAGTTAGAACATTTAATTCTCATCTTCATGTCGGTTTGCAAGCTAAAACCCTATTTACATGGAGTTAGTCATTTGATATTAATCTGTTCAAATCTAGGTCATCGATCTCTTGACTTCGTGCCATGATCTTGTAATCTCCATTCACTGTCGCAACTTTAAAAAATGATCATTCAATAAATGGTATTTAGACCTCTGTTGTTGATTTCACATCCTTTGAAATCATACTCATCGTGTATTGACATACCATATATGGAATTTAAGTTCATTTATGTGATGCAGTGACCATCGTTTGATACCTTCCTTGAATCTTTTTCATCCATCGCATATTGCTAATTTGCTACAAGCACCACCATTCCTATTCGATATGTACCAAGATGCAACAATCACAATTAGATCAGCTATCAATCAATCTACACCATTCCTCACTATCCCATTAGCTCTGACAACAAGCCCACTAACTCTCCACAGGCTAGCAGGCTTATGCCATGTGTCCTCTATTGACATCATAATCCACTAACTTTAAACACCCATCCCTCATCACTGAAACCATCATGTCTTAAGGATGTGTAAGTGTAATACCATAATGCCCAGCAATGCAATAACACTTTGACACATGTACATGTTGATGCCACTTTCCATAATCATCACTTATCGCCCAAAATCTCCAACCATTTCAATTCACAATAGTGATGTGAGGCGATGATGCCACATGTCATCTAGAACCATTGAAGTTTATTCTCCATCGCTATGCATCTAATCAACACATAGCAGATTCATCAATCCTCACTTCCTCGAGGTCAACCAAGACCCACCATAATCATAGCGGGCTAGCAAGCATCATACGATCAACTTGATCATTACCATTGAACCATCTCCATCACGTATCACTGAACTACAAGCCAACTTTGAAAAGATCTCAGTGATGTATGAGATCTAGCAATAGTTGTCAGATCTACTAACTGGAGTACCATTCAATCATGGGAACACATTAGCGACATCAATAAGGTGACAAGGTAATGGGCCAATCACCGAATGAACCTAAGGGCATAAGACATAACTTATACAGAAGGCAACAACCAACAAGTGGTCAACAATAAAATGAAGAATCATTAAGGCACCATGACAACCACCAATGATTTAACTAATAAACCCTAATTTAGGCTAGAGCTCAAGTATAGAAATTCTAAGCACGCCGTCAACCCTAGATCTGTAAAACACATTTATGAGATTCTCTCACAAAACCCATATCAAATCTGGCCTTTGATTTTTCTTCATGAATATTGGAAGAATTTATTGCAATATCATAACAAAATTATTTAACAATCAAACTATTATTTTGAGACAATTTTGCAGCATAGACTCCACCTTCCAAAATCAAATCCATAATACACCATCTTCCTCAAACATAATTGACAACATTCTGACATCAATGCTGACACTCTCTTCATATAGGATCAAATCCAACACATGTTTGATCTCCTTTTGATATCAATGAAAACAATATGCCAACATGTTCTAACCCTACCACAAAACAAAATGAGTAGTTGATGCAAGCTTAGGCTAAATATCTTCAAAAAAAACAAAGGGTAGACACCCTAATTGGAGGAGACAAAATGGAAACAACTAAGATGTAGAAGGAAACCATAGAGCTCACCAAAAAGCTTCTAGATTCTATCTTGGAAGAGAAAAATGCAAAGAAGTAGATAACACCTCCTTATATAGGTAGTTAACCAATTAGCAAAGATGATGGGGGGGAAGAAGAAAATACTAAAGAGGCATCCACATCCATCTCTCCCATATAATCCATCAAGGATTTCCTAGTGCAACAGAAGAAATTGCACCCAAAGCCCACCTTACACCTACTCCAATTGCTAGTAGTGAGTTCACAAGAAAACATGGCCAATATCTACCCACTCCAAAAGCTTCAACTTGGGGATATATTTCATCCTAGTGTAAGGGATGAAATACTCCAAC
Source organism: Sequoia sempervirens (assembly GCA_007258455.2). Classification (NCBI taxonomy): domain Eukaryota; kingdom Viridiplantae; phylum Streptophyta; class Pinopsida; order Cupressales; family Cupressaceae; genus Sequoia; species Sequoia sempervirens. The sequence continues at coordinate 50,387 of VDFB02325761.1, read as the reverse complement.
AACAAGTGGACAGTGTGGAGAAATTAAAAGAGGCAATGCAAACATTGTAGAATTTTATATTTTACATACAAAGGGACACTTCCCTTCCGCTATTGCAACAACTTAAATAGTTGTTATATGGTCTACAGTTAGACTTGTAGTCACAAAAGGCCAAGATAAGGTAGGAAGCATAGTAGAAGATCTTGAAGAAAAAAATAGATGAGGCCACAAAGAAATGTGTAGCGTCACATTCCCAACTAGATGTGTAACGCCCCACCATGTAACCCTAGAGGATGACAAAAATACAATGGAAGAGTGACAAAAAAAATGAAATTAAAAGTGTAATAATAACAAGTAAAGTGAACTACACTTAACACATATATCCTCTAAGATAAGCAACAATGCTTACATTTGAATCCCATAACTTACAAAAATCAATCCATATCATATAAATATACTCGATTGCATATACATCCATACTATTAAACTCATCTCATTAGATACAAAGTACATTAAAGAATCATTCATAGATTGCATTCATTCCATAAAGCAGTTACAAGACTCATTTCCAAAATGAGGAAGATCATACAATAATGTTACAATAACAATGATACAAGAATCCTCCTCGAATACAAATGAGGAGTAGTACATATACAAAGTATCTAATTGATACAAAAGAACATAAGAAATAGTACAAAGCAACTAGTACACGCGAGCTCTCCAATATGGAAGATCCTGCCATCAAGAACATGAAATGGGAACCCAACAGTGTAAGGTGCACTTCCACCTAACCAAGTGGTACCTGAAGGCCCACCCCCCATGCTAGGAGATAGTAAAAGGGATTCCTAGGAAAAATCCCTTGGCGCTAACCTGTGGGACTCAGGAACTTGACTACACCAAAGTATAACACATAACATGAAGGTTACATTGCTTCCAGAGTAAAAGAATCAAGTACATCGACTGAACATTTAAATCATTGTCATATGAGTGTCACACATAATTTTCTATGGGTTACCTAGGTGCCCCTTTGTGTGTCATACCCCCAGCTGAGAGCCACTCTCGTACAAACAACATAAGGATCTAATCTACAACCAAGGGTAAACACAGTGCACAAAATCCAATAATAAATATCAACCAATTGCAAGAGGAAACACATCCCTGTTCTTGGTAATCAAGTGATTAACTAGAATACAACCAAGTGAACTACCCAAGGAAAAAAAAGGGTTGAACCATAAATAACAATAACCCCTCTCATAGAATAATATCTAGAAGACTTAGAAAACAACTAACCGATTTCCCCAAAAATGTAAACAGAAGAAATCACAATTAAATAAGCAATTTAGGAAAGTATTAAATACTATCATTAGGATTTCCTAAATTCAATTTTCCATTTCAAGAAAACAATATTGCATTCCCTCAAAATAATATATCTTAATGCAATATCATTTACAGATAATAATGTAATTAAATCTAATTATTTAAATCAATTTCCCAATTACATCAATATAAAAATTAATTTTCTCTCTTAAATCATTTCATTATGAAAACATCTAAATTGTGCATTTGAATGCTCTTATTATAAAAGTACATTTAAATATATATATAATTTAAATATTTAATACCAATTATAATTTCCAAAATATAAAATTAAATATATATATATTTACTTATATATAAAATATCTATTTATATTTATATTAATAAATTAAAACATATTAAAAATTAGTAAAATTTATTTAAAGTGAGGAGCCCGAGTTTTTAAGGCCATTAATGGTTCCCTTGTTGCATATCACGGCCCCGGCTCCATATGGGGGCCCGACCTCTCTGTGTGGGGCAGCTGTTGGGCTGCTTCCTGATCACCTCCATGGAGGTTGGTTGTGGGAAACAGCCACAACCTTCCCCCATACAAATTTAAACTTATAAAAAAAAATTAAATATTTTAAACCCTATGATTTAGTAAATCGCCATATGATTTCTCCCAAGTTTTTTTTTATATAAATTTTCTAAAAAGATTTTTTTTTAACAGGAATTTATGTAATAAACATGCATTTATATATGTATATATATAAATTAATTTCAATTATTTTTAGTATTATTGGCATGGTGTGATGGTTTATGGGTGGCATTATTGTTCTTGCCACCAAGTTCAAATTGCTGGGGTGGTATTGTTGAATAGTTTGTATCCGGTTCATAGCTCAGTCAAAAGAAAGCGTTTACCTTGAATAAAAAAATGAAATAAATAAATCAATTGTCCAGAAGGGAAAAATTTTAACAAAATTTTCTACAGGAAAAGATTTATAAATTTATCAAAGGTTTTCACTTTTCCAGTCAAATAAAATTAATTGGGAAAACAAAACAAAATGATAATCTTCTATACGAAGATCTTTTCCAATACAATTAGAGGTTTTCTACAAATTTTATTAAAAAGATTGAAATCAATTCCTACAGAGATTTCCAAATTTCTCTATTGTTTTCCCTATGAGGTTTTCTATTGTTTAAAAACAATTTTAACAGAGGCTCTTTGATTTCACTATAAAAAAATTTTACAAAAACTTTTAAAAATTTACACGAAAAAATTTCTAAACACAAAAAGCTTTCAAATCTATAAAATAAGTTAAAGCTTCTACACAAATACTTTAGGAAATCTTTTTAATTTGCAAAACAATAATAATAATTAAAAGAACCTATTTTTGAAAGCTTGAGGAAATGAAGTTTGAAGTAGAGCTTGCTCTGCAAATTCCAAATTGTCAAAGCTTCTTCCAAAATATCACTTTCTAGAAAGAAGAAAACCAAAAACCAAAGCCAAAAACTTCCTTAGAACCTTTTTTCTCAAATTTTTAACTTTTAAAAAAAAAAATTTCCATTCCCATGAAGTAACCTCTTTCCTCTTTCAGTTAATGCAAATATTCTTCCAAGAATTAATTTCCAAATACTATGTTTAATTAATTTTCTAACACATGTCAAATATAAAATATCTTTTAACCAATTCACAGATATTTCTTCTTTTGATAATTACAAGATATTTATGCAATTTATAATTCAAATTCACATAATAATTTCTAATTAAATTTAATCTAATTAATTTAATCATTTTATAAAATAAATTTAATCATAGGGATTAAATTACTTTACAAAATAAATTTAATTTAATTAATTAATTAGATATAAAACTTCTATCAAC
>VDFB02325761.1:0-47207 GCA_007258455.2 Sequoia sempervirens | reverse complement strand
TCTCAATTTTTCTACAGGAAAAGATTTACAGATTTACCAGAGGTTTTCACTTTTCTAGTCAAATAAAATTAATTGGGAAAACAATACAATATGATAATCCTCTATAGGAAGATCTTTTCCAATACAATCAAAGGTTTTCTACAAATTTTATCAGGAAGATTGAAATCAATTCCTACAAAGATTTCCAAATTTCTCTATTGTTTTCCCTCTGGGTTTTCTATTGTTTAAAAACAATTTCAACAGAGACTCAAATTTTAGTATAAAATTTTCTACAGAAGCACTAAAATTTTCATGACAATTTTCCAAAAGCTTTCAAATCTATAAAATGGATTAAAGCTTCTACACAAATACTTCTTGTATAGGAAATCTTTCTAATTTGCAAAACAATAAAAATATTTAAAAGAACCTGTTTCTGGAAGCTTGAGGAAATGAAGTTTGAAGAAGAGCTTCACTTCTAGATTCCAAATTGCCAAAACTTCCTCCAAAATATCACTTTCCAGCAAGAAGAAAACCAAAAACCAGAGCCCAAAAAAATTTCCGAGAACCTCTTTTAATTTTCAACAACTCTTTAAAATATCTTTTCCATTCCCATGAAGTAACCTCTTTCCTCTTTCAGTTAATGCAAATATTCTTCCAAGAATTAATTTCCAAATACTATGTTTAATTAATTTTCTAACACATGTCAAATATAAAATATCTTTTAACCAATTCACAGATATTTCCTCTTTTGATAATTACAAGATATTTATGCAATTTATAATTCAAATTCACATAATAATTTCTAATTAAATTTAATCTAATTAATTTAATCATTTTATAAAATAAATTTAATCATAGGGATTAAATTACTTTACAAAATAAATTTAATTTAATTAATTAATTAGATATAAAACTTCTATCAACATTAATCAAAATTAACTAAATAATCAATAAAAACCATTATAATGCATTAATTAACATTAATTTCCCATAGAACATACCTTGCAAAATAAATAAACAACAAGGAAAACATGGACAACATAACAATAAAGCATACCAAACAAAGATTGATGACACATTGTGACTTGGGTTGTGATTTGACAAGGAAAAACTATTACTATCTCCCAATCAACTATACTGTTGGGCAATGGACATGCTCAAACATGTGAATCCAGGTGGAGTCGATGTCCTGTACCTACAATCCTGTAATAAAACATATGTCGTACATGTATATAGATCATAAATCAAACACACCATGAAGAGAAAATCGTGGAATCACAGGGCGCTCACAAGTGAGTGATGTAATCACATTCCCTTCACCAATACAGTGTCACATCAAAACTGACAAACTTAAAACATCAATTAACTACAAATGAGCATATATCAATATCAACTCAAATAATCAACTATGCTAATGTGAAAGCATGTCATAAACAATAATCATCCATAAAGTGTACCATCACATCTAAATATAAAAACCATCATCACTACAATGTTAGCGATCAAATAAAAACAACAACATGGTATCATGGTCTATCAAAGTAAAAGCACTATCTGAAAATATAAGCAAATCAGAGGGGTACTACATCCTCCCCCCTAGGATCAAGCTTACTCCTAGAAGCCTACAAACAAATAGGGATAGAGCTCCCTCATCCTAGTCGCATCCTCCCAAGTAGCCGAAGATCATCACTAGGATCCCATTGGACCCTAACCTACTCAATATCTCGACCCCTAGGGGCGAGTCTCTTTTGTTGTATGACAGCCATGAGCTCCAAAGCTAGCTACTCATCCTCTACCTATAAGGCATTCCAATCAAGGATGTGATATATATTAGGGTGATAAGGCCTGAGTACAGAAACATGAAATACGTTGTGTATGCGTGAGAGACTAGGTGGCAAAGCAAGATGATACGCTACTGGCCCAATCTTCTCAAGAATCTCGAATGGCTTGACAAAGCGAGGTGCAAGCTTACAACCCTTTCCATATTAGATTGTACTCTTTCATGGTTGCACTCGCAAAAAGACTCAATCATGTACTACAAACTGGCGATCCACCCAATGCTCATCTACATACTATTTCTGCCTATTTTGTGTAGCATCCAAATGTTCCCTGATACAGATCACCTAGTGCTCCATATCCTGGAGCATCTCTGGACCCAATAGAACTCTATCCTCTAACTAATCCCAACTCAAAGGAGTTTGACATAGTCATCCATACAATGCCTAGAAAGGAGGCACACCAATCAAACTTTGATAACTGTTATTATAAGTGAACTCCACTAAATGGAGATAATCCTCCCATCGTGTATGTTGGTCCATCACATACATACATAACATTTCCTTGAGGATCTGGTTGACCTCTCATTTTTTCCATCTATCTTAGGGTGATATGCTAAACTAAAGTTCAAATGTGTCCCCATAGCATGTTGCAATGATGTCCAAAAAGTTGAGGTAAACACAAGATTCTTGTCAGAAATTATCCAACGAGGAATATTGTGCAACTTAACTATATCTCCCATGAACACTCTAGGAATGAACACAACATTATAGGATGAACAAATAGGTGAGAAGTGTGCTACCTTCATCAACCTATCCACTGTCACCATAATGGCATCATGTTGTCACGAAGAATTGGGTAACCCAACAATGAAATCCAATGAGACTATATCCCATTTACATTCTAGCACTAAATGTGGCTGCAGAAGTCCTACCGAAACATGGGGAGGTGAATCCTACTGACTACCTCTGCAGCTTCCTCCTTGGCCATGACCACTACCTCTACCATGACCTCACCTAGGTGGCATGATCCTACACAAAACCACCATAGAACAAGTCTCAGATATTAGGTGAGAACAACAAAAGGGGAGGGAATAAAATCTCAAGAATCAAAGTACTATAACCATGATTAACATACATTCTTCACATACACAAAAACTCACATCACTGGGAATCACATCACAAGGATACACAAGAGTCCATCTAGACACTGGAAAGTAGCATACTAATCCATGATACATAATCCATGAGCCAAGACCCAATATCCATCTCACATGATCCATACCTCACACTCAATGGCTTGATGGTGTTAGGTCACACACACATGGTGAGACCATCCAAACAAGACCACAATGACCTACCTCTTATTGTATAAGGGGGTTAACCTCCAAGAGATAGTCATCACACATAGGTGGGTAGTGGGTCCTAACTATGTAACAACCTCACATACCCCCATCCTCAAGGTTCCCTATGTCTGCTTCCTTGTATACACTCACCAAATATGCCTCATATGTCCTTGGAGAGGAATCACAATATGAAAAATGGCCGACATTGAAAACAATATGGATAAACTAGTTTAGCCACCAAAGTCATAAATAAGAGCAAATAAAAATTCAATTTCAACAATAAAGCAAGAAATGTGCACAATTTCAACACTAAATCAAGTGTAACCACAAGGGCTATGAGAAAATAAGATCATAAGGTGTGGCTAAACCATTACAATCAAATATAAACAAGGTGTCAACCTTCACAATCAACATAAAATCATCAATAACCATAAAGAACATTCACAATCTTTAAAATTGCACTATACAACACTATGTGAATAGATACTAGCCACCAAACAAGGAAAGAGGGAACATCATCAGGCTATAATAGTAGCCCTTATGTGGTGAAGAGTGAGCACTCCATCCACATGTCTCAAAGTCTGCTCCTCAACTACACCCTACCTCACTTCGTCACGCGACATGGTCATACACCAGCCAGAGAAGGCACGCATTGGTCGTATGCCACATTGCAATGTGTTTGTGGCTCTGTGGAAGTAGGAATGTGCAGAACACACCCCACATAGTGATACCCCATGGAGAAGGCACACATAGGTACTCACCATAGCCAGAGGTATACATGGCTAGGACATAACCATATGCTAATCGACCCAAACACTATGGAAAAAAAACATGGGTATCCCTCTACAAGTGTGTGAGGCCCCATTACACTCATCACACAAGTAGGCTATCATAATATAATCTCATAGCTCACCTTCATGTGTCTATGCACATGGCATTGTTTCCTCGAGCCCATCTCATGAGGCATCATCACCAACACTATATCAGAACATCAGTGGGGTGTGGCATCATACCCATTGCATTATGTCAGAACATGTGCAGATACAGTGTATATAATGCATATATATAATATGGGGCTACTCGAGCTTCACCTCTCATATGGATGACGTTGACTCACTAATGCTAGCTCAACACCCCTACGGATAGCTAGGCATATACTAACAAACCAATGTTGTTGTACTCAAAATTGTGGGGATTAGGATAGCACATACGGATCAAGTACCCTGATCCATCATAAGGGAAATTAGTGAGTATGTTTCCTCGGGTTCAGTTGAGCTAAAATAACTTTGTGTCACAATGTTCGTATGCTGCACACTCCGCCCAAGAAACTTTTTGGCTGCTACTATCCCTTCATAGATTGAGGTGCTAAAGAACCAAAAGAAAAGAATCTATGAAACTATCTTTTTGGCTACTCTTGTATATATAAATTTCAACCACACGTGGGTTGGCCCTCAATTAGGTAACAAACATACAAACACACAAAATGGTAAGGTTAATCCCACACCAAATAAAACATATTTCATATGGATGGGTACACTATATCACCATCCCATGGGCCCACAAATCAAGTACGAGGTATTCACAACACTCAACCAATGCACAATCACTAGTTTCTCACATTTATAGGGGGGAATACAATTACATATACAATTCCATAAGTATATTTACTTCCATAATCCATGTGATTTATATCATCACATATATCCATAACCCATCATTAGCTTTTCTTGTAATACACCCAATGCAAATCCATATTTCACTATTCAAAATAGAAAGCATTTATCTTTTATACAAGAGAATGGCTAAACCTCCACACTACTGCATGTCATAAATACATACTAACATACTTAAAATAAAGCATCCCATATTCATCTCTAACATAATTAACAACTATTTAGTCATCTATAATAGGAAGAATAGGAGAGAAGATGGAATCTCTTATCTACCTCTAGGGTCAACCTAGTTTCCCTAAACATAAACCACTCAATAAAGTCAAGGAAAACAAAGAAAGGAATACACACATAAGAGTACAAATAGCAAGGACAGCCTAATGGGCTCATGTGAAACCAGAGTTCCCAATGTTAGAACTTGGGCTTTGATACCATGTGTAATGCCCCACCACGTAACCCTAGAGGATGACGTAAATACAATGAAAGCGTGATAAATTTTTTTTTTTAAAGTGTAATAATAACAAGTAAAGTGAACTACACTTAACGCATGCATCCTCTAAGGTACGCGACAACGCTTACATTCGAATCCCATAACTCACAAAAGTAAACTAATCCATAACATATAAATATTACTCATGAATTACATAACATACATCCATAGTATTAACGTCATCTCATAATATATAAAGTACATTAAAGAATCATCCATAAATTGCATACATTCCATATAGCAGTTACAAGACTCATTTCCAAAATGAGGAAGATTGTACAATAATGTTACAATAAGAATGATACAAGAATCCTCCTTGGATACAAATGAGGAGTAATATATATACAATGTATCCTACTGATACATAAGAATATAAAAGATGGTACAAAGCAATTGGTACATGCAAGCTCTCCAGTCTGGAAGATCCTACCATCACGAACATGAAATGGGAACCCAATAGTGTAAGTTGCATGTTCCACCCAACCAAGTGGTACCCAAAGGCCCACCCCCTATGCTAGGAGATAGTAAAAGGGCTTCTTAGGAAAAACCAACAACCTCTAGACATAGGAAAACTCAAGACTTGACTACACAAGTATAACACATAACATGAAGGTTACATTGCTTCCAGAGTAAAAGAATCAAGTACATCGACTGAACATTTAAATCGTTTTCATATGAGTGTCACACATAATTTTCTATGGGTTACCTAGGTGCCCCTTTGTGTGTCAGACCCCCAGCTGAGAGCCACTCTCGTACAAACAACATAAGGATCTAATCTACAACCAAGGGTAAACACAGTGCACAAAATCCAATAATAAATATCAACCAATTGCAAGAGGAAACACATCCCTGTTCTTGGTAATCAAGTGATTAACTAGAATACAACCAAGTGAACTACCCAAGGAAAAAAAAGGGTTGAACCATAAATAACAATAACCCCTCTCATAGAATAATATCTAGAAGACTTAGAAAACAACTAACCGATTTCCCCAAAAATGTAAACAGAAGAAATCACAATTAAATAAGCAATTTAGGAAAGTATTAAATACTATCATTAGGATTTCCTAAATTCAATTTTCCATTTCAAGAAAACAATATTGCATTCCCTCAAAATAATATATCTTAATGCAATATCATTTACAGATAATAATGTAATTAAATCTAATTATTTAAATCAATTTCCCAATTACATCAATATAAAAATTAATTTTCTCTCTTAAATCATTTCATTATGAAAACATCTAAATTGTGCATTTGCATGTTGTTATTATAAAAATACATTTATATATATATATATATATATATAATTTAAATATTTAATACCAATTATAATTTCCAAAATATAAATATATATATATATAAATATATAAATATATATATTTATATTAATAAATTAAAAACATATTAAAAATTGAAATAGAATTTATTTAAGGGGCAAACGAGTTTCTAAGGCCATTAATAATGGTTGTTTGTTGCATACACAGTGGCTCCATATGGGGCCACATCCTTTGTGGAGCAGTGTCGGGCTATTCCCACAGTCGTCTCCCTATGGGGGCTGTGGAAACAGCCACAACCTTCCCCCATACAAATTTAAACTTATAAAAAAAAATTAAATATTTTAAACCCTATGATTTAGTAAATCGCCATATGATTTCTCCCAAGTTTTTTTTTATATAAATTTTCTAAAAAGATTTTTTTTTAACAGGAATTTATGTAATAAACATGCATTTATATATGTATATATATATATTAATTTCAATTGTCCAAAAGGGAAAATTTTTAACAAAATTTTCTAGAAGAAAAGGTTTACAGATTTATCAGAGGTTTTCACTTTTCCAATCAAATAAAATTAATTGGGAAAACTAAACAAAATGATAATCTTCTACAGGAAGATCTTTTCCAATACAATCAAAGTTTTTCTACAAATTTTATCAAGAAGATTAAAATCAATTCCTACAAAGATTTCCAAATTTCTCTATTGTTTTCCCTATGAGGTTTTCTCTTGTTTAAAAACAATTTCAATAGAGGCTCTTTGATTTCACTATAAAAAAAATTTACAAAAACTCTTAAAAATTTACACGAAATTTTTTCCAAACACAGAAAGCTTTCAAATCTATAAAATAAATTAAAGCTTCTACACAAATACTTTAGGCAATCTTTCTAATTTGCAAAACAATAATAATAATTAAAAGAACCTGTTTCTGGAAGCTTGAGGAAATGAAGTTTGAAGTAGAGCTTGCTCTGTAGATTCCAAATTGTCAAAGCTTCTTCCAAAATATCATTTTCCAGAAAGAAGAAAACCAAAAACCAGAGCCAAAAACTTCCCGAGAACCTCTTTTCTCAAATTTTTAACAACTTTTTCAAAATATCTTTTTCCATTCCCATGAAGCAACCTCTTTCCTCTTTCAGTTAATGCAAATATTCTCTCCAAGAATTAATTTCCAATTACTGTGTTTAATTAATTTTCTAACACATGTCAAATATAAAGTATCTTTTAACCAATTCATAGATATTTCCTCTTTTGATAATTACAAGATATTTATGTAATTTATAATTCAAATTCATATAATAATTTCTAATTAAATTTAATCTAGTTAATTTAATCATTTTATAAAATAAATTTAATTTAATTACTTAATCAAATATAAAATTTCTATCAACATTAATCAAAATTAACTAAATAATCAATAAAAAGCATTATAATGCATTAATTAACATTAATTTTCCATATAACATACCTTGCAAAATAAATAAACAACATGGACAACATGGACAACATAACAATAAAGCATACCAAACAAAGATTGATGACACATTGTGACTTGGGTTGTGATTTGACAAGGAAAAACTGTTATTATCTCCCAATCAACTATACTGTTTGGGAATACACACTCAAACCTATGAATCCGTGGAGTGTCTGTACATGTGAATCCAAATTGTCAAAGCTTCTTCCAAAATACTTAGAAAGAAGAAACCAAAACCAGAGCCAAAACTTTTCAACCTTTTTTTCAAATTTCAACTTTTCAAAATATCTTTTCCTTTCCCATGAAGTAACCTCTTTCCTCTTTCAGTTAATGCAAATATTCTTCGAGAATTAATTTCCAACTACTATGTTTAATTAATTTTCTAACACATGTCAAATATAAAATATCTTTTAGTTTATTACCAAATTTTTTGTTAGCTCACTTGGAGTTGATTAAATATTGTTATATCTTAAAGTGAAAATACAGTTATTTCTGCATATGCTTAAGTGTTGTTTGCACTTTATTCATCATTTATCAAGTGACAATTATGCAAGTGTTTGAGAAAATTGAGTTTTAGAAGTATTACTCATGTTTTTGCAAAATCAAATGGAGCACAGAACTAAATATACAAATGATAAAGCATAACATAATGCTTTCGTTTATTTCATGAAATGATTCACATTACAATATGTTCATTTGATTGCGAGAATGCAAATGACAAGTACAACATTGCATTTCAATGCTTTTCTTTTAGAATGGAAATGAAAGAACAAAATTTAAATATCCACACAAGTTGTGGTTTTAGCTAATTCCATTCATTGTGGAAAGTAAACTATACAGCTGAAGGTACAAGAATGAAAGCAAATAGTAGAAGACATATCCATCATTGCCTAATTCTTCATCTTTGGTTGAGATGTTGTTGCTTGCTCTGTCCTGCTTCTGCTCTTGAGTGTGCCTACAAGAGATTGAGAGGGGTTTCAATTAAGAGCTCCAGATATGAGTTATACTACAAGCTCTACCAATAGACATATAATTCACTCTTTGAAATGCATGGAATCAACTAAAGGAAGGAACAAAAATATGAACTGAAGAGGGAAACATCATCATCACATATTGTTTTTATGCTAACATCGTTTGTTTCCTTGTGCAGGTATAGGAAAAGTCATGTAGCTGATTATCTTTTGAAGACCATGCATGTGGGAAAAAACGGGCTCCCACAAGGGTAGAGCTTGGCATGCTGCCCCTTATACATTACAAGTGGGTTGGGAAGGAGAATGCAATTATCATGTTCATCTGAACTATTCAATTGAAAGAGTAAAGGAGAGTTCATTCATCAAAGCCATCAAGCCGACTGTTCACTCATAACAATCAAGTAATATGCTTTCTGAAAGCTAGAGGTGGACAATAAACTTAAATGAGCTCAATCAATTCAATTGAAATATATCATTTTCATGATTGCAAAATCTCAAATATTGTTGTACAGTTTGTATTTTTCTGCCATGGGTGTTGTCTATGCATCTTGTTTCAAGATATTACAGCAATTTTCTATCTCATAATCAATGATAGTGAACAGGCATACATAATGCCTCACTAATAAGAGCATTATTTAATAAAGGAAGCATGTTTCAAGTTTCAGATTTTAGAAGAGAGCAAGTGCATGAAACAGTTTTATCAAATGGAGCATAAAAATGCATGAAGAGTGCCAAGAGCCTAAATGAAATAACAGTTAAGCATGGGGACATGTGAAGAGCTCCATTCCATTCAATGGAGGATGACAAGCATCAATACAATGACTGTATATTTGATAAAGAAGCAATATTCAACAAGGACAGCCTTTCATTTTGGTGAGAGTGCAAGGTTGCCTTAATTTTGGCTTGCACTTTATTTCAAAAGGAAACAATCAAAATACACTGAAGTTCAATGTGTTCCATGCATGCCAATGACATCCTAAAGTTGAGGTAAATATTGATCTCATCGAATGATCCAATGAGGAATACCATGCACCATTATATCTCCTATGAACACTCTAGCAATAATGGATTATAGGATGAGAAAGTAGAAGTGTGCTTCCTTCATCAAGTTATCCATCACACCAATGGTATCGTGGTCGTGAAGAATTGGTGACCCAACAATGAAATCCAATGAGATTATATCCCATTACATTCTGGCACTAAATGTGGTTACAAAAGTCTTGTCGAAACATGGGGAGGTGAATCTGCTGACTACCTCTAACTTCCTGCCATGACCACAACCTAGCACTAAATGTCTGTAAGTCTTGTGAAATATGCACACCCGTTACAAAAACATAGAATGGAGGGAAAAAATTAAAATTCAAATAAAAAAAAGGGAAACCATCAACATCAAATTGGCACACTTGAGTAGAGTTCTAGGAGAAGCCAAAAATGTAGCGCAATAGATGGAGATACCTACTAATATTTTGGAGGAAGAATCCACAAATATAAACACCCAAGGACACATTAAGGTGCTCCAACAAGACAAATAATAATGGGATACTATATTAGTGCAAGTAAAGGTGATATACAAACAAATCCTTTTAGGAAACTAACTGTCATGTCTTGAGGACATGACATAATTTTGAAAGTTGGGATGATGTTAGCAAGATATAGGACAGAGAGTAAAAGCTACTATAGCCTACTGCATAGGATTTGTGGAACATAAGGCCAAAAAGAAAGATGGGCTAAAAGGTTCCCTATAAGGATCACGTATCTATAAAAGACAAGACATTAATATGTGTGTGTGTGTGTGTGTAATAGACATCAAATTAATATATAGAAGATGGAGAGATATGGAATGAAATATACTATAATACATAGAAAAGACTAAGAATTGTTATTATATGTATTATATGAATATATAAATATATGGAGTCATAAGGATTAGTTCATTACATGTGTTATGGGTGAATATTATGATTTATTAGAGTTATATATGAAATTTTTATAGATATAGATTCATACCACACTCTTTTATGTCATTGTATCCTCTAGGGTATAAATAAAATATATAAGAGATACTAGGGCACAAATCTCTTGACTATAATTCCTCATTTCCTCTTGCTAACAACTGAAATAGTACCATGATGAACTTGTCTAAGTTCCTCCTATGTCATCAACTATTATCCCTCTTAAATATACATTATTACTATTATTTTTTATATTAATTTTAAATAAAATGCACTAAGAAGTAACTTTAAGTTTTACCTATACAAGAGATTGGCCTTCCTCCTCTTCTCTAAACCCTAATGGCTCTCCTTCTCTTCTTGCCTATGATGCATCCACATGTTTTCTTACATCTAATGCATCCACATGTGTTCTTTACTTTGATGCATCCACATATGTTCTAGACCTTGTTGGCTCATCTTGTCTAGGTATCATACAATGAATATCATATTCAAATATTTTTTAGGGGTGGATCACTAGTCTCTCTGAGAGTACCTAAACATAAATTATTAAAAATAGTGCAATGATGAGGTACACAAATATGTGTAGAAGAGGAGGGTCCACAAAAATCAACCAATCAACTAGGAGCATCAATCTCATGTGGCTAGGAAAATTGAGAAGTCTATGTAATTAAATGGCTAGTCAAAGAGTATGAAATTGAGGCTCTAAATTGTTACATATTTAATAATGTTTGGGTGTGCTATTGGATGTGGAGAAGGAATAGGAGGAGGGGTAATATATGGACCTTGCATTTTTGTATTGCCCCAAGTCTATCTTAAGGCATTCCTCTACCTACTCCTTGGAAATCTCTAAATTAAAAATAGTTCACATGCTTGCCTAAAAAAAACTTTGCTTATAGTTTGTGGATGAAATATAAAGGGACATCAAGATTGTTGTTGGGTGGTTTATAAAAAATGATCCACCAATGATCTCAAAAATTTATCATCATACCCTCTTGTGTGCACCATTTGATTAAAAAATTTGGGCTTATGTACATCAATATGTAGTCTAGTTTTAGGATTCACAAATGTTATACTCACTAGGCTTTGGATATGTCTATTTTTTTAACTTTATCATATGACAACTTGTTAGAGTATTCTTGCCTCTTGGATTCTTACCACTCCTAAAATGACTTGTGTTTTCTTGTGAGGGTTTTAACATGAGCAATAATTCCCTCTAAGGTAGTTGTCATTGTAGATAAATGAGGGCATCGATAGTATATTTCCACAATTTTCTTCAATTAAGTATTTTTTGTCAATTAGGTCTTGAATTAAATGAGGGTTTGGTGGGGAGGGATTGGTGGGGGAGGGTTTGGATTTCCAACTTCCACTACCATTTTGACCTATTTGTAATTCAAAACTTATAAATTAACAAAAATTTAACTAATTAATAAAATTTATATATATAAACCTAAAATTTAAATAAATTTTCATAAAACTAAAATTAAAAAAAAAAAACAGCCTAACTTACTTGGCCAATTTGAACAAAAAAATTGAAATCTTCAAAACAAATATCTATTTTTGAGATTTTGAATATCCATTTTTGTTGTGCAGTTGTGCCTCTTACCACAAGTCGCACAATAAAATAACATGTGTATATTCCTTTTTTATATTGGCATTAGCAAAATATGTTAGAAGTTTGAGGAGATTGTTGAAGTTTGTCATTGATGATGTTGTTTGACAACATGAGCATGGAAGGTACATAACAACGTGATAAAGTGTTTTCATTGATTTCAACATTGTTGCAAATCATTTTGATTAGTCCTAATAGGTTTTGGAGTTGTTAAGGAAGACATTTTTGCAAGTTGATTTGGCTCAAGAAGTTTAGTTGCATAGAAATCTAACTAAGTGCCAAATCTGCAAGTTCTATGTTAAAGTGTGTTGGTTTTTGGGTCCGCACCACTCTAAAAATGAAGATGTCACTCTATGCTTCTAATATTATTTTTGGAGGCTATTATATATACCTAATTCCAAGATTTCATCTTGTTTGGACAAGTGGATTGAGAGATATGAATAATAGAGTTCAACCTAGCATATTACAGCCATCTGTCTGTACAGTCTGATTGTGTGGGAGAATCCGCACTTCTCTGTGGATGAGTTTTTGGCCTTGTAGTTTTAGAGATAAGTTGTAAGATATTAGTTGAGCATTGATTGCAAATGGTATTAATTTTTTGGGTCCATGTGTCATGATGTGGATACATAGATGAAGGTTTTTGAATTTAGGTTTTATGTGAAGCTGACCTTACATGTTTGATGTTATGTGAAGGATGAATAAGTGTTGCTATCCTATGTGGGATCTATTATAGGTCCATTTCACCCTACCTTAAGGTGTTTTGAGATTTTAATTTTGGCACATTGTGTGGATGAAAAGTTTTGGAGCTGACAAGTTATGATTTGGGTATTACATCTAATTAGGCCAACCTAATTGATGTTATACTTGATGTGGATATATATGTTAGATTTTTTTAGTATTTTTGATGATGGAAAGTAATGTGTGATGTGTGTGATGTGAATTTGAGCAGAGCAGTGTGAAGTTAAGTTTTGAATGTTAAGTTTAAGATTATAATTGTGTGAATGAAGAGTGAGACAAAGTGTTGAGTCAAAATCAGATAAAAACTATTATTGTGCTTCTATGGAACTGTAATTCATTCATACATAAGATGCAATTGTAACAGTTCAAATTAGGTTTTGAGCCACCATATCTCTTCTATATTTTTCTCTGTGAATAGTGAGTGCACCTCTAGTGATCATTTTTGTAATAAACTATAACCTATTATAATATATTGTGAGCTAACCCTCACCATGGTTTTTCCCATTTTGGTTTTCCATAAAATCTCTGTGTTCGTGTGTTATGTGATATTGTGGATGTTTCATGCCTTCTTACCTTAATATATTTGAATATGAATTAGTGATTAGATTTTTAATGTTTGAATGGTTTAAGAGAATACTAATTCACCCCCCTCTCAGTATTTTAGGTGTTCAACAATTGGTATCAAATTTTGGTTCCTTGGAAGCAGCTCAACCACTTTGGGAAGGTCTTGGAGATTGAACACATAGATGATAGAAAAATTCCTATTCCTTTAGAAGAGATTCCTACTTTTTATTTTATAGAAGATTTCATGCTTGAAAAATATTGAGAACTAAAAGTTGCCCTTGAAGATCTAGATAAGATTGAAAGTGAAAATAGAGATTTAAAGGAAAATGCCAAAGAAGAAAATGAATGCATCAGAAAATTGAGATAGAAAATCAAGAATTTCAAAGAAAGGCATAAGGAAGTTAGTGAGTAGTTGAAATAAGAAAATGAAACTATCATTAGACTAAAAGTACAAGTTGAAGAAGAGAACAGAGTTGAGGAATGTTTGAATGCAATGGTGAAAAAAAAATTTGATGAATGCATAAGTCTTGAACAAGAAGTGGTATATTTGAGATTAGATCTAGAGAGCAAGAAGTCATGAAGACAAATTCAAAATGAGTGCTACAAATCTTGATGAAATTATTGTAGGATAGAAAGCATCTAAAAGAAAAGATGGCTCAGGATTTGAAAAAGGTGAAAGCTCAAAATCAAATAGAAACCTAATTCAGAAGAGAAGATAAATAAACCAAAGAAGACTAAAGAAAAGTAGAACAATGGCAAGATCCTAAATCAAAGAAATGGAACTGGAAGACCTCTGATCAAACAACCAAATTCTCAAAGGTACCCATCTTTCAATGGTTTTGTTACTCTTGCAATAAAGTTTGGACATAAAGAAATGGAATGTACAAGTAGGATGAATCAGAATGTCCCATCCTTTACTAGTCAATGCTTTACATGCAAAATATTTGATCATAGAGCAAGTGAATGTAGAAGTCAAATGATGAATGCATATAACAATGGTAGAATGATTCAATATTTCAATGGTTATTGTTATACATAATATGGATTTGAACACAAGGCTAATCAATGCAGATCAAGAATGAATGGAAGGAATAATGTTTAGTAGAATATCACATGTCACAATTGCAGTAGACTTGGACACATTTCCAAATTTTGCAGAAGTAGAAATACAAGGAAGGATAATCCGGTAAAATGGAATGAACCAATTAAAAAGGTTTATTTGGATGAAGTAAAGAAGGAAATGGAAAATATTAGGAGAAGGAAGGAAGAGACAAAAGAAAATTGGGAATCTATACCATCCTTCAGTGTAGATGTTTCCTTTGGAAACTAAGCTAAGAGTTATGGCTTAGGGTTAGCTTTAATGGATATCTTTTATCCCCTGCTAGAAAAGAGTTTTTGATGCCACAACACATTGATATGTAATGTATATCAACATTCTTGGTGTATTGGTGATGATTGTGTAAGAAAATATGATGATGTGGAAGTTTTTGGAGATTTGGAAGTTGACTATGCATATAGATAAAGTGTTTCCAGCTTTATGGGTTGAAGCATTTAATGCAAAAGTTGGGTAGATTGAAGGGTTATAAGAAAATTTACAAAGATAAATTTATTTCACAGAGGAATTTGAAGAGGATCAAAGCAACTAGAAGGGAATTCAAAGTGCATAAGGCGAGTTGAGCATTTAAACCCTAGTTCAATGAACAAAGTAAAAAGGTATTTTGTAAATCTTGCATTCCCTAGTTTATAGAAATATTTGTTTGAAATCAATTTGAGTCTATACTACAGTGGCTACACCAAGATTTATAGAGGTTATGGAGAAACCACAACCAAAATTCAAAAGGTACCTTGTGAAAGCCATAGATGATGATTCGTTAAGCGCATTCTCACATATTCCATATGGGGTTTTACCAAATGAATATATTAGGGCTTACATTCATGGAAAAATGGAAAAGCATTCTCCCACTAAATTAAGTGATATATGGGAAAATCAATTAACAAGAAAGGATTTCGCCCCAAAGCTAGAATACAAAAACCTAGTTGAGAAGAAACTATATGTATGACAATGGTTTCTTGATTTCTTTTATGATTTCAATTGGATTAGAATGGCCTTGAGCATAATTCATGATTAGTTGTTTTGACTGATATGCCTCAAAAGATAACAAAGGAAGTGATAAGAGAGGTCACTAGTCTATGCTCTACCAGACCAATTCCCATATTGAAATCCATCAAAAATGAAGTGGTTATGTTGAAAATTGGTGCTACTTATGATAAGAAAGCTCTTGTTGTCAATCCCATTATAAACCCAGTTGTTAGATATGCTACAATGGTCTTTGGTTACAAAACATATTATACAAATAGAGACAATTCTATATCTACCACCATAGTCAATGTGGCACATGAGATGATATAAAATGGTGTAGATTATGACCTATGTGAGTTGCTTAGGAAAAAACTAATGGAGATCTTGAAGCAAATGAAGGAAAATAAATATGTGTTTAAGTATGGCACTTCGGTTATGTGCTTACTCTTCTATTTTTTGAATGAGCTTCCCATAATTGGAAAGGTAAATTGGATAAGTGGAAGGCCTATTGCACATAAAATTGTAGATCATATTCATAGGAACCTTGAAGATGTCAAAGCACAAGATGATGCCCTTATTGCTTTCTTTTCAGTATTCCAGAAAATAATGCATGAGAGAGAGAGGATTCCAAGGAGTATGGTTGAAAAAGATCATAATGATATCACTTTTCTAGTATCTACAGATGAATGTATGATGGAAGCTATTGAACCAAGGAATATATGGATCCCTTCACTAGGATATGAATTCAATTAACAAGAGATAATAGGTTATGACAAAATTTTGCTGAAGAGCCTGAAGGATACCACAGAAACAAGATATGGGACTTATGAATAAAATTCCATGGAAGTACACTTGAAAAAAAAATAACCTATCATCAGGAAGAATGTTGATGCTGCAATGGATGTATATGTTAAGGAAATGGCTCTTTCTAAGGAAAGAGTGCAGTATTCAAGAAAAAAAGCTAGAGTAGATGTGAGTGTTGGAGAAGCATCTAGGAGTGAAAGGAGATCTAGTAGAACAACTACCACTGCACCATCTATCCAAAAGTTCTTTAGGGATTTACCTTATACTAGAGAGAAAAGGAAGACAACTGTCATTCCTTTAGTAAGAGAGAAATCCCCTCTGATTGTGCATGCTACCAGGGCAGAAAAGAAGAATTATATTGCCACAACACCTCCTATTGCCCCTACAAAAAAAAGAGTGAAAGAAAAATAAATGAGAGAGGACACATGCATCAATGTTGTTGAAGAAGAGGAAGAGGAATTGGAAGAAGGTGTAACCCCATTGGTCTATAGAAGGAGTGATGCTTCACAAGGTGAAGCTAGCACCAAAAGGAGAAGAATTGAAATCATTCATAATAAAAGTGAAGAAGAGATCAAAAAAGAAAAGGAAGCATTCAAGATCCATATAATGGAAAAGAAGAAGGAAGCCAAGAAGGCTTCTCTGGAGAAGAAAAAGAATGCCAAAAAAGAGAAGACTTCGAAGAAAGGCAAGGAAAAAAAAGAAGAAAAGAAACTGGTAAGGCCTCATTCCCCCATGAAGTTAGAGGCATTATACAATAGTATCTTGTAAAATGATATGTTAGGAGAAGCCACAACTTTTTATAAGGATGCACATGAGGTAGACAAGGCTACTATTATTGAAGCCATAGTTAAGTATATTGTGGTACTTGAAGTTGATATGTGGAACATCAAGAAACATGTTCCTAAAGATCTATGGAACATTTTGTTGAAGAGAAGATAAGAGGCAAAAAAGGAGCATGAGAGGCTTAAGGAAAAGGCTTTGGAGAGAGTAAGTGCTCCATTATCAAAGGATGATAGAGCCACATTGGATACTATGTTTAGCAAGGAGATGAGGACCTTGAAAAAGGTTTACTACCCTTATGGGTAAAGAAAAAGATGACCTTAAGAGAATCATAAAGGAAAGCAATGATAAAGCAAAGGAGACTATATAGAAGCTATGATTGCTTATAGTGGTTGAAGAAGTAAATTTTGACATCACTTCTCCAGAACCTAATGTAGAGGAAGAAGTGTAGACACATGATGCTCAAGATGAGTAAGATACAATCGAGGAAGCTACAAAGGATAAAACTCCATTGAAAGTGGAGGACATGACAAAAGGAGATTATAATGGTGAAATGATAAGATAATACATTGCAAAGGAAAGTACCTTTACTCCTTCGCACAAGAAGAAACTACACCTCCAACAAATACAAAAAATATTGCATAGGAAGAGAATGTAAAGAATGATGATAATGAAGAAAAGGATGATGAAGAGAAAGAAGAAGAGCATAAATGAGGAAGATGAAGACAAGGATAATAATGCATCTGGAGATGTAGAAAAGGACAGCCCATTTGACTCTGGAAAGTTTGCAAAGGACAAGTGAAAGGCTATGGAAGTCACTAACACTCTAGTGAATCTTTCAACTCCTATGGAGATTCTCTGAAGAATTCATTAAGTACAACCTAGTTTTCAACCAGTTGTTTCCTCACAAATTTTTCAACTGCCAATGCATGAAGGGAATGTTGATATGGAGAATATATCTCCCATTCACAATCTTCAACTGGGAGACATGTTTCATGCATCCACTAGAAAATAAATAATTCAAACACATCAGAAGAGTGGAGAACTAATGGAACAAGCAATCAAATAATTCCAAGAGATCATACCTTGATCAAATGTTGACACCACACTATTTGGTATGGAAAACTTCAAACTGTTCATTAATTCTTTTAAGACTTATGCATCTAAATTGAAGTAAGAAGCTAATAAATAAGTGGAGAAAAGCTTAAGTGATAAGAATATGTTGGAGATGATAGTGAAATGTGCAATTTCACATAAAAAATTCTTAGAATTGTTAAAGGATGCAGAAGGATGTGTAGATGAGGCTAAGGCACTATACCAATATGGCATGAAGCCCAAAGCCATACAAAGCGTAAGAAAGGAGATGGACTCTATTGAGTCTCAAATTGATGTTGCCTCAAGTATTTATGAGCCAACACTCAATCTCACAGGTGCAACAAGGAATGCCACTGAAGACATGCACAAGTTCTTCCAATTATAGGCACAAAAAGAACACATTATTTTGCAAATTAGAGAGGTAAGGGATCTAGTCGATCCCAAATTCTTACTCATTTCAAAATCTCTCCTAAGTGCAAATAAAGAAAAGAAGATGAATCTGGTACTTGCTACTCTAGAAGAGGGAGAAGAACTTTTGTTAGAGATTGAAATGCAGAACAAGTAGCTTGCAGAGGCTAAAAGAGAATGGCATAATGGAAGGAAAGCTTGGGAAGATCACCTAAAGAAGTGGCAGGTGTCAACCACCTCCAGTTGACTCATTTTTATCTTTTTATGCTTTTATGTTTATATTATTTGTATGTATGTGGACAATATAAAGAAATTTTTCAATGCCTTTTTGGTCTTTTCTTCGGTACATGACTCAGGGGGGTCAATTCATTATTTCCCAGCTGTATATATGACTACATCTTTCAAAGGGAGTTTTGATAAGAGTCAAAACAGTCTATATAGGCACCCTTTTCCCTTAATGTCAATGGGGGGAGTATTTTTTGGAGATTTTTGGCATGTTTCCATTAATGAAAAAGGGGGAGATTGTTAGAAATTTGGGGAGATTGTTGAAGCTTTTCATTGATGATGTTGTTTGGAAACATGAGCATGAAAGGTACATAACAACATGACAGAGTGTTATCATTTATGTCAACATTGTTGTGAATAATTTTGATCAGTCCTAACAAGTTTTGGAGTTGTTAAGCAAGAAATTTTTGCAAGTTGATTTGGTCTGGAAAGATTAGTTGCATAGAAATTTAACTAAGTGTAAAACCTACAAGTTTAGTGTTACAATGTGTTGGTTCTTAGGTTCATGCCACTTCACAAATAAAGATATCACTTTGCACTTCTAACACTATTTTGGAGGCTATTAGATATACCTAATTCCAAGATTTCATCTTGTTTGAGAGATATGAGTAATAGAGTTTGGCCTAGCATATTATAGTCATTTTTTTGTATAGTTTGATTGTGTGGGAGAATCTGCACTTCTTTGTGGATGAGTTTTTGGCATTGTGGTTTTAGAGATAAGCTATTAGATGTCAATTAAGAATAGATTCTAGATGGTATCAAGTTTTGGGGTCCACTTATTGTGATGTGGATACACATATGAAGGTTTTTGAATTTAGGTCTTATGTGAATTCAACCTAACCTATTTGATGATATGTGAAGGATGAATAAGTGTTTCTATCTTATGTGGGATCTATTATAGGTCCTTGCTAACCTATCTTAAGGTGTTTTGAGTTTTGAATTGTAGCACAGTGCATGGACGAAATTTTTTGGAGCTAACAAGTTACATTTTGGGTTTCACATCTAATTAGGCTGACCTAATTGATGTTATACTTGATGTGGATATATATGTTGGATTGTTTTCAGTATTTTTGATGATGGCAAGTAATATGTGATACGTGTGATATAAATTTGCATAGAAGTGTGAAGTTAAGTTGTGAATGTTAAGTTGAAGATTAGAATTATGTGAATGAGAGTGAGGTAGAGTGTTGAATCAGAATCAGATAAAGATTGCTATTGTACTTCAATGGAACTGTAATTAATGCACACATAAGATGCAATTGTAACAGTTCAAATTAGGTTGTGATCCACCATCTCTCTTCTATATTTTTCTCTATGGATAGTGAGTCCGCCTGTAGTGAGCATTTATGTAATATAATATGATTATAATATATTGTGAGCTAACCCTCACCATGGTTTTTCCCATTTTGGGTTTTCTACGTAAAATATTGTTGTTCATGTGTTATGTGATATTGTGGATGTTTCATGATTTCTTTCCTTACTGCAATTCAATATGCATTAGTGATTGGATGTTTAATGTTTGAATGGTTTAAGAGAATACCAATTCACCCCCTGTCTAAGTATTCTAGGTGTTCAACAAAATAGATATCCATTTCTTCAATGTATTATTTTTTTATATAAAAATATATAATATTATAATACTATATAAATAATATATTATCATAATACATAATATACAATATATATTAATAATATAGAATATTATAATATCATATAATATATAAATAATAATAATATATAATATATAAATATAGTATATAAATAATATATAATATTATAATCTATAATATATAATATTAATATATTATATGCGACTATTGATTAAAATGGATATCGTTTTCGAATGGATATTCATTTTGATTTGGTTTTTACCAAAGCAAAATATACTTTTTACCCAAACCAAGTAAAATTTAAAAAATTCATTTCATAATTTTGGCTAAGTGAAAACAAGTTTTTTTCCTATCACCATTGTTTGGCCCATCCTGATTCTACACTCACCCTTAAATTAGAATAGTAGAAAGAGAAATATGTTTTGAAGTTTGAAATGGTGTAAACTAATTACTTGTCAAATTTTTAGTGTATTTTATATTTCTATTTTTTAGATAAATAAAAAAATTATTGAATTTAGTTTGTTATAAAACTGACATTATAATTTAGTTGCTAACAAAATATTTAGTTGTTGGGTAACCTGTAGCTATTTTGTGTTGGTCATTTGTTGACTTTTTTTGTTTTTGGTTCTTGCTTCTTTTTCTATGGTTTGTTTTGTCTAGTACTACTCCTAGCGAGACTCATCCTTGTTATCTTTTTGGTTGTTTTTATAATGGGTCTAGCCCCTTTCCCATATTTAATCTAATCAAAACAAAATATGTTTAAATGATTTTAAGTGGGACATCATTCTTTAGATACTACTTTTTTGTGTATTTATAACTTGCAACTTTAGTTTATGGATTTTTTTCCTTTTCAATTAATACATTTTTAAAAATAAATCTCAAAACTTGTGTGTACTAAATATAAAACTATTTCAATGGGATTCCACTTTTTGTTTTAGCTATTTATCCAAAATAGAAAACATTATATCATATTTGACATGAATTCTATTCCTTGGTGCATCATATTTTTTTCAAAAAAATTAATAAGTTACTTTAGTATTTTTTATAAGACAAGCAACCTTATAGATTTTGGTGTTGATGACCTAATATTAGTGTGTGTATATGTATATGTATATGTATATGTATATGTATATGTATATGTATATGTATATGTATGTGTGTGTATAACTATTAAAAATTATATTTTTGAAAACTAAATTTATGTATCAACAAAAGATATTTTGAGATATTTAAAACAATATTATTTACATGAGTAGGATTTGTGAAAAAAATAAAGTTTTTGAATAATTTATTTTTTATAAATTGACCCCAAAATGATACTGCATATGTATTTAGTGGACACTTTGGTGCAGGGGCACCAAGGTTATTGTGCAAGTTTGGTTCAATATGGTCTAATGTTTCGTTTAGAGCGTTTAGTCATGTTTTGAGTCTAGAATACATTAAATAAGGTCCTAGTAGACCATTTATAATGTAATTTTCATCATTTAGGTTGGTTTAGAGTTTATATGGTCATATATTGCAATTTTGTAAATGTTGCCTTGTTGAAAAAGTGCAAAAATGCAACTTTTGGAATACCAATTGTCAAGGAAGTTTAAAATTTAGTTGGAAGTCATTGAGTTTGGTTGAAACAAGTTTAAAAGGCCTTGTAAAGGCCTGATGTAGGGTTGGTTGAATCATTCTTGAAGGTTTCATAATAAAAATACTTTGCTTTCCTTGCATTTTTCTATGTTTTTTTGGTTTACCTGCTGCTCTTTCAATCTATATAGTTATGTATAGGAGTATTAGGCTCTAAAATGTTTTTAATTTGAAGTATATATGTGTTAGCTTCATTTTGGATTTGGAGTGAAGAGATTTCATTGGGTTTTAAGAATTTTATTGTCAAATTGCTAAAGGAAGGTTTGTACAGTTAAGAACAAGGTTTTGAAGACATAAAATGAGTTAATGACTCATTCCACCTATTGTATCTATTGTGGCTTTTTGTAATGGGTCCAAATGGTAGGAATAAGTGTTAGAATGGATTGTGTGAGTAGAGGAGGTCATTTGAGAGTTTTAGTATGATGCCCTAGTGGCCAAAATTGAGAGTTTTTAGTGAAATTTGATGGTTAAAGGTGGGTAGATGTGGTAATCTCCTAGGGAAGCAATATTTTAAGGTTGATTAAGCATATAAAAGTATTTTCAAGAGTGTTTGATGCATTTTTAAGGTGTCAAGAGGTTGGGAAGTAGGATTTTCAATAAACCCTCCCTAAAATAAGCAAAATTGAGGGTTTTATAGTTAATTGAGTTAATGGGTCTTTATCTGATTAAAAATGGTGGATTTTGAGGTTTTATAAGCTGGTTAAGGACTATCTATAGGAATTTTGGGTTGATAGGTTGTTAAAAGGATAGTTGCTTTGTAATTTAGGTCTAATTGGCTTAAGGGGACAACGTAGAAGCCTCAGTTTGGAAGATTTGTTCTAAAAGAGTGATATGACATTTTGAGTTATGTTTTGTAAGGACATAAAGGGTGTCTAAAAATGTATTTGGTTAGTGGGTTCTAGATTGGATGTGGGAGATTTAAACAAAAACCTAGGTCTATAGACCTACAAAGTGAATTGTGTGATTGTATGAGAAATCACCCTAGATAGGGTTTGGAAGATCAAATGCTTGTTGTAACCAGTTGCAATTGTGTTGGTTGATTGATTACCTCCCTACTTTGCATCACACTTCTAGTTGGAAAATTTGTGGCCTATATCTAATTTAGCTAGAAGAAATTCATTTAGACCATATTTTTACCAAAATTGACTTTTAGTTAGAAATCCTTTAATTCACTTATGTTGATAAGTTGGCCTAAAGTGTGACACAAATTTGAACTTTCACATCCTAGAATCCTAGATCTCATATGAGTGTTAGCATATGGATTTCTTCATGACCTAACTGATCCACTTTGATTACTTAAAATATTTTGTGGTGAACTTAATTGATTTTGCACCTAAATTTTCAATAACCTAGTAATAGCAATTTAATTGTCTGAAAATTAGGATTGTAAGTGGATCAATGTGCCCTTGTTCAATCCTCTTGAATTTAGGAAATAATAATTTGTAGCCCTACAAGTGAATTTTATGAAAACCCAAATTTTATAATTGTTGGGATTAAGGTGTGTCAATCTTAGAGAGTCCCAAGATATTTAATTAATTATTTTAGTCCCTTTGATGCATATTTTATTAAATAATATGTTTCTTAGTTGCTATAACACTTTGTGGGACCCAATTACAAGTTGGCTTCCTACATGGTTGGTGGCGAGAACAAAATTGTGCCACTTGTCACTTGGGCACTTAATTGGGAAGAGGTTTTTGTTAAAACCTCTCAAAGGTGCACCATAGTGACATGTGTCATTTTTTTTTTGAGTAATCACTTGGAAATATTTTGGAAAGTTGCTAAATGGGACTATGACAACCACTCAGAGAGACTAGAAGTCAAAGGGGAGTTCAAAATTGGTGGGTGGCTATATTTTCTCTAGTGGAATCCATGCATTTCAAGGTGACTTAATATTTACATAAATTATGGAGTTGGATGCCTTGCATGTTGTTTCATGTTGGTACATGTTTCATATTTGGCAGGTTACTTTTTTGGACAATTTAGACATGTACATGTGTTGTATGTTTTAGTTTGTATGCATGCAAAGATTATGGAGATGACACATGGCATTCCTAGGTTCCCACAATAGAGGTTTATAAACATTAGAAATGTTTATGTCTTCATGTGAGGATAATTTTATTGTAGGGGTTATGCAATCAAATTTTCTCCAGAAGAGCAAGATGTAATCTCCATGTTAAGGCTATGAGCCTGCAAGTGTAAAGACACTTCCAAGAGCATAGACTTTGATATTGTATTGTAACTACTTTGTTACTAATAATATAATGGTTTGATGCTTTGGAGTGTGGGTTTTTTTACCCAGAAGGTTTTCCCCATGTATATCATTGTTCTTTCTCTTATGTCTATCTTTCTTCTTTCTCATTCTTGAAATGTTAATTTACATGTTATTGTTGAAAGGCACAAGACAACTGAGAGGAGGGGGTGAATCAATAATCACCAAACTCAATCTTAAATCTCAAACACTTATCAAATTCACAACCACTTTATTATGTTATTATGTATGAACATGAAATGAAAATAATAGAAAGCAATATCAACAGAAGAAACACTAGATTTACATGGAAAACCCAATAAGGGAAAAACCATGGTGAGGATTAACTCACAATATAAAGTAATTCCAAAACCAATTACAAAGAGGCTCATTTCCTGAATAAAATGCTCACTGCCTACATATAGGACTCACTATCCAACAAGGAGGCTCACTGCCTACAAATAAAAAAGATAATAGAAAGATCCACCACAACAAATTACACACATTCGTAACCTGATCAGAAGAATTGTAGACACCGTCAACTCATTGCTTTCTGGAATCTAACACATTAAAGTATTGTTTCCTCAATTCACTTTTGCACACCCTACTTCTCACACTTGTGGAATTCTTGATTGATGCAATTCATAACATCTCAACTTGTATTTATACCATCTTTAGCCTTGAAAACTTTCTCCAAGGTTGGCTACACATGCTTCAATTTACAAATTCAAATTAGGTCGACAACTCAACATTCCAGCAGTGGAAAGGAATGAGAGAAAACCAAACCAACACTTAACCAAGACCTAAAACAACATCTCAAATCAATCACACACTTCCTCATTTGATACTTATCCTTTGTATGAAGTGTAAACACCAAGTCGTCCAAACCTAATGAAAACACAAATGAAATTTGAAATACATGCTTATGTAGTGAGAAGATAACATGCAAACCACATAACATGCTTCACCATACACTAGAACACATATTGAATACCTTCAGATTCATCTACAACAAATGTAACAACCTTTATACATAGAATACTTTCCATCAATCCATCTGGACTGCACAGACACACACAACAACATTGAAACTAAACTTTTGGAGCACCAAACCATGAACACCCTTGTCAGAACATAGACAACATCATTGCAAGACAACTCTCAAATCTACAAGACTTGAAACAAACCAGTGAAGGATTGCAGAGCAGAAACATTTCTCCCAATCACAAACAAACAACTCTGCCAAACTAGTTCACACACTAGTGAACACAACTTTCACTCTCCATCAAACCAAAAGTTATAATCTAGGATATATCTCCAAAAGATGCCCATAAACAACACTTCATATCTGTACAAGCATAGGATCAACACAGAAGAAATGTGGAGCACATACCAGAGCACATTTTGAACACACACAACTTTGAATTCACTATTCGACAAAAGCACTTGACAACTCATCATATCAGCACACCTGCAACACCATAAAGATAGCTCCATCTACTCACAACATCTCAACAAAATCTCAACTATAAATTCACAACCTACAATCACTTTATTTCTTTCTCTACAACATCCTATACTATTTTGACATCAATGAAAACACCACAAAATTTACTCATACTTGCAACAATTATTATGCTGCTGAAATTTTCCTAGATCTGCAAACTACATTATCTTTCCTCTAAGGGTTAATGTGATAGAAATTAAACTATGTATGTTTCCAATTTAAGCTATGGCAATATGTGCTTATATCATGAGAAAAATAAGATACTAAAGGTGCATACTAATTCTTGAAAGGCTTTATGAGTTTGTTATTTCCTTTCATTTGGAATCAGAACTCAAATCCATATTTTTCATGTGCTTTCATGTACATGTATGTGAGTTTCATGTACTTCCATGTGAGTTTCATATACTTTCATGCCACTTGCATGTGCTTGCATGTTATTGCATGTGAATAATTCATATGTTTTAAGGTTTTAGAAATTTCTTCCATTTTGCATACAGGACAACTAAGATTTGTGTATAAAACATTCAATCCCTCATTAAATTTTAAAATCTCATCAAACTTTAAACCCTCATTAGTTGTCCATGTGAAACAACAAATGCAATGAGAGAACACTAGATTTATGTTCACATGAGGATTAGTTCACATATAATTGAATAGCAATATTGAATTACAATAGGCTCATTTCCAAGGACTCGCTGCCTAGAAATTAAAAAAGGATTTTTGACGAGTGGCTCACTACCAAGGGCTCACTGACTAGAAGAAGAATAGAAGAAAATATTATAGAGAGATTCACTATCTTAGAGAAATAGGAAAATCCACTACTGCAAATTTGTACTATCTGCAACCTTTGTCTCACTACCTTCAACAACTTCAAGCACACTAAAAATGTATACACCTAATTTTACTACATCCAAAGTCATAGGCATTTAATCTCACACCCAAATAACCACACTTGATCACATTCACATCTTACACATGCCACACACTCAACACAAACTCCATCTTGCATTTATACCATCAACGACCTAAGCAATCTCAATTAGGTAAACCTTAATGAAATGTATGCACATCAAACATGCAACACCAAATAGGTCAACACCAAACACTTTCGTAGTGGAAATAAGTCAAGGAAAACCATTAAAAGTGTTAAATATGACCCAAATATATATTAACACACTACTCATTGCATCCATAAACAACAAACAATCTTCACAATTAGTGCCAGCACACCGATTGACCAAACCTATACTAACACTAACAAAAACTTGCATACGTGCCTTTCTAGGTCCAAAATCATCATGTGGATCACATAGAAACACTTCAAAACATTCTATAATATTCCACATCATCATAATATCTGACACCACTATCGCAACCACCTAAAACTAGAGAATACTTTCATCATGCATACTATGATGCACTACCACTAAACTTCCAACACAAGAGTTAAACTTGAAGAGAAACTCAACAATAGAAACTCTAGGGGAAAGTACATATAGACAATATAAGAATTTTCCAAAATACACAAGATAGGAAATAAAAATGAAAATAAATGTTGAGCAATCCCATTTCTCCCAGATAACCTTCTTCACAAGCAAACACACTATCAAACGGATCTTTCACTATTGCACAATCCAGAACCTAAAACTCTAGATATGGAACTTCTGAATACCTTTGATCATCACATTCAAACCTCAAAATCATATCTTGAACCATGAATAAATGTGGAGCACAACACTAAACACACCTCTATCACACTGCACACTCTTTTATTCATTTTTTCTCAAAAGCACTTGGAAACCAAGTGAACTAGTCACATCAAAAACACCAAAACATTGCAACACCTACAACATCTGCAACACCAACAATCTCTACACTAGGGGTTAAAATAAATGACCAACTATTAAAATCAATGTCAACACCAACAACATGCTTGCAACAATCTCCCCCTTTGTCATTAATGGCAACACCAGCTCTGAAAAACATCAACAACAAAATAACTATCATCGATCAATAGAAAATCTATATCAAGAAGCACTCCCCCTTACTCAGGTACACTTCATTATCTCCCTTTACCTATATTCATCTCTTTATATTCTCTCCCCCTATCTTGAGGAATTCTTCAACCATTACTATCCCCCTGTGTTTTTTAGATCATAGTCTCCCCTTTTGACATCAACGATAAAGGGAAACATCTTTCCCTTTGACAACAATTGCATAGAATTTTTCTTTTCTGATCTTCCCCTTTGACATCTACATACATCAATTTGAAACCACTTCCACACTTCTCTTTAGGAAACACTAGCAAGAAAATGCTCTCTTTTCACTGCTCTTCTCCATACAACTCTCACTACTATACATTTTTCACTACTCATTATTTTTCACTTCCTCTATTTCTTTCTCTTTTCTACACACTCCCCTTAGAGACACAAGATATGTTCCACTTGATTGTACCAATTAAAAACACTACTACCTACTCCCCCTGAGAGGTAGCCTTCAACATCAGTCCAGGACCAAGAATATATCTTGAAATGATTTCTTGGACAAATGCACCACTTATTCATATAGTTGTCAGAAGGAAGGGAAATAACCCCTAACTTCTTCCAAAGATACTCAAGATTATCTTTAGGAATGGCCTTGGAAAAAATGTATGCAACTTCATCCTTTCTAGGCACATACTCCAACTTTACCTCATTCTCTGCAACCTTCTTTCTTAGAGAGTGACACCGGATAGAGATATGTTTTGTTCTTGAATCCATTACCAGGTTCTTTGAAATATTGCTAGCACTTGTATTATCACACAAGATATAAATTGGTTTTTCATATGATACTTTCATATCCTTTAATGTCTTCTTCATCCACAACACCTAAGTACAACATGATGTTGATGCAATATACTCTACCTCTATAGTAGATAATGGCACTTAATCCTGCTTCTTACTAAACTAAGAAAACAATCTACTTCCAAGAAAGAAATCACCTCCACTTGTACTTCTTTTGTCATCTATACATCCCACCCAATTTGCATCTATATATGCACTTAAAGAGAAATCAATAACCTTATGATACCACAAACTAAAATTTTAAGTTCCCTTCAAGTATCTAAATATCCTTTTTACTATTGCAACATGTTATTCTCTATGATCTTGAAATCTTACCACAAGACATACTACATGCATGATATCCAATCTAGTAGTAATTAGATATAGTAGTTCACTAATCACTGATTTATATTTTCTTTGATTATCCTTAAGAGATTCATCATTTTTTCTCAACTTACAACAAGTAACCATAGGAGTACACACTGGTTTAGAATCCTCCATTCCAAACTTCTTCAATATTTCCTTAACATAGTTTTATTATGAGATGAAAATGCCTTTTCTGATTGACTGATTTTTAATCCAAGAAATAAATTCATCTCCCCCACACATTGACATCTCAAACACTTTTTGCATCTCATCTGCAAACTTCTTTCACATGCCTTCATTTCCTACAAAGATTATGTCATCAACATACACTACCACAATCAAGATTTGTTATCCCTTAACCTTGAAATAAAGATTGCTATCTACAATACCCTTTTTGAATCCTTAATACAAGTACTTATCTAACCTTGCATACCAAGCTTGAGTCCATGGATACAATGCCTTCTTCAACTTGTAGACCATATTAGCATCATCTAATAACTAAAAACCTTTTGGTTGTTCAATGCACACCTCTTCTTCTAACTCACCATTATAGAATATAGACTTCACATCCATCTGATATATTTTGAAGTATTTATGTGCTACAAAATCCAAAAACATCCTAATAGATTCAATCCTTTCCATTAGAGAAAAAGTCTCTTCAAAATCTATTCCTTCCACTTGTGAGTATCCCTTACAAACAAGTCTAGCCTCATTTCTAACAAATTTTCCATCCTCATTCAATTTATTCCTAAAAACCCATTTAGTTTCTATTATATTCTTGTTTGCAGGTCTTGGGACCAATTCCCAAGTCTGATTCTTCTCAATCTACTCTAACTCTTCTTTCATAGCTTTGATCCAATTCTTATCTTTGCATGCCTCGGTCACTATTTGAGGTTCCACCTCTAAAAGTAAACAAAATTTTAGTTGTTCCTCTATCATAGAAGCTTTTCTTCTTGTTATCACTCCTTTTCTTTTATCTCCAATGATTTAATTTGTAGTGTTGAAAAATATACTCCTTTGCATTTTCACACTATGTTTGGGTCCCTTAATAAATTGGACTTAATTAAGCCTATAATTAGCCCAATTTTACATCTAAAAGCTTAATTAATTATAATATTTGAAAATGGAAACATGATTTAACTAATACAATTATCATTTTTAACACCATGAAATGAATAGGTCCTGGCAATTTAGGTCAGGACACATTCACCTTTGGGCGAATGGGTCCCCTTTAGTTGCTTAATTCAAATTTTTAATATGTTTTTGGCAGCCTTTTTATGATCTCAAATTCAAATTCAAAATTTTCCTTGTAATGTTTAATTTTTGGGAAATTAAAAATTACCTATGAAAGAAAGGTCTTTTTTATCAATTCAAATCCTAGAGCAAGAAAGAGATTATTCCTAAAGCTAATGTTATTGTCAAAGGTGTTCAAGAGAAGATTTCTTAGTCATTTTTTGTAGCATTCAAGATCTCAATAATCATGTCAAATTTATCAAGCATCATGCATATTTTTTTGGAGCTAACATTGTGATGTAGGTTTCAAGCATTCTAGTCAATATTCAAGCATCAAGATCACATCATCAATCAAGCCATTGCATGCAAGATCTAGAGCTTGGAGAGATGTGTTAAGTTTCAATCCTTCAAGGATCACAAATCAAGGGTTTGGTGAGTTTCAACATAGCAAGTGTTCATTCATCATTCCTTTCATGTTTCATTGTTTCATTTCAAGGTTTAATTACCAAAATGGGGTTTGACCAAGGAAAACCCCAATTCACCAAAAACAAACATTTTTTCTCTCTTGTGTGTTTTATAGATCTTAGGTTGAAGAAGGATTTAAGATCTATCAAAAGAGAAAAATTGCAAAATTTGGAAAAGTTGCAAAGTTGCAAAGTTGTCAACATTGTCGTCAGCCATGAAAACTCACTTTTAGAATTTAATTTCAAATTTTTGACTGTGATTCTCAAAGGAATCAAGAGTGAAAACTTAGGATTTGAGTATTTTAAAAGAATATTTTGAACCCCTGAGCAAGACCCATTCACCCTTGGGAAAATGAGTCCGAGGAGGATACTCAACACAACCTTTTTGTGACAGGTGCATAAAATAACATCCTTCTCATATCTACTAAAACTTTTTAGATTTTATTATATTAAGGTTTAGTTTAGATGTTTCATGTGTATCATTTCATAATTTCATTCATTTGGTATTTTTCATTCATCTCCCAAAGTGCAATTCAAGCTGATTTACCCTAACCTAAGTCATAATGAAAACAAAAAGATCTCCATCAAGGTTGTCTCACCTAAGGGTTGAAATTCAATCTTTTCCTAATGGATCTCTTTTTCCTAATGAAATAAGGAAGGAAAGTGCAGGAGCATAGCCCCATTCAAAACCACATCACCCATATTTCACCCGGTTTCATTTTGGTGAACCTAATGTTGTATATCAAAAAATTTGAATTTGGAGTCCATTAAAACCCTAGATCTAGGATTTGCATTAGTTTTCATTGCAATGCATTAGTTTGCATCTCATTTAGGGTTTTTAACATTGCATTAGTTTGTATCTCATTTAGGTTTTTAGGTTTGCATTTTGCATCCTTTAAAATCTAAAAAATTCAAAAATTTGCATGCATATTATATTAATTTTGCATAGTACTTGCATATTAGTGTATGTCCAATCATTCACATTCACAAATAGGATCAAAATTACATTTCAAAAAGTGTCATATTTTTCATCATTTTTTATTCATTTCACTTGCATTTAGACATCAAAATCTAGAAAAATCAATCATTGAAACATGAAACCCTAGCATTGAACCTGATACTTAGATTTAAATTTTTTCAACCCCTATGCTAAGAACCATTCACCCTAGGGTGAATATTTCCTTGTATAGGTGTTGTTTTAAATTTCTAAGCAATGATTTGTCTCTGTTTGCTTCATTTTAATTTGTTGTTAAATCTAGGTTTCAGTTTCAAAAATAATAAAAATATGTCATTGTTTGTGTTAATTTAAAATTGGTTAAATTGAATGCATTGTTTTGAAAAAAAATGGCATTAAAAGACATCATTTTCATATTTTTGCATAGCATAATTAGTAAATTATCTTGTTTAAAATTTGAAAATTTCTCTCTTTTTACATACTTGCATTGCAAGTCATATTCTAGGGTGTTTGATTGCATTTATCTAGTGCCTATTCTCCATTTTTGGTGCACCTAGGTTTGGTGAAACTTGTATGAGCTTCACAACTTGGTGTCCAATTACCAATACTTTAGTGAAACATAGTTCAAGACTCATGCCATCCCGCACTACCACACTCATTGTGGATCTTGAGTTTTCCAACTCTTTCACTCATAGTGTTGATACTAGTCAACCCATTATGGACCATAGCTTTGATACCTCATTTACCATGACCACCCTAACCACAACCAATGTGAATGATGTTGACACAATGGTTTCTAATGTCCGTCAAGAAGAACTAAAGAAAATAAATGAATATTTAGAGAAATTGCAAAAAATTATGAGTTTTGAATACATTGTTGGTATTGTAATTCCTATCATAGATAACATGAGGAAAATACTTGATAATGAACAAGGAATAGTAATTGTGCGTAGTCTAGCTCATAGTATTGATAAACGTGTCCATATAATGGCTATTTATTCTCAAACTTTGGGTTACACTCAAATTAAGGTGGAAATCCAATTCCTCCTTCCACAACTATGACCTCTTCCTACATACACTAATCCAACTATTACAACAACTAAACAATCTACTAGCAATGTCAATACCACCTTAGGTATTTCCACTAGGAATCCCTTTAGCTTTATGCATTAAAATCTCATATCTCCTAATTCATCTCCCCTCACAAACTTACAATTCACTTGCCCTCTGAATACATATACACCTCCACCTTATTCACCTCCATCTCAAAACACAAACAGCAATCTTGTCCTTAACCAACTCTTGCAAAATGTTTCATCCATCCCAAAGAAAATTGTCACATTGAATCAAAACCAAAATTTCCAACCTTCATAATATGTCAAAAGAAACCCTTTATCCTTGGAGATATTGAGAACACAAATGCTACAAGGCATAGATATTCCTAGATTTGAGAAATATGGTGGAAAAAGAGACCCTAGTAACCATGTCTCAGCATACACATCCTTATGTGGTGAATTCATTTTTTAGGACAAGCTCTTGGCTAAAATTTTCCATAGATCCTTGAAAGACACTACCTTGGAGTGGTTTTGTTCTTTATTGAATAAATCAATTAGTTCATTCAATGAACTTGTTGATGCCTTTCTTAACCATTTCCAAGTTCACATGGGTCCCAAGATGACCTTAGTTGATTTAATGGAAAGTAAAAAAAATAAAGATGAAAAGGTCACTAATTTCATAACAAAATACGAATTGCTTTACTCACAAATAAATATTAAGATTTATGATGTTGACCTTCAAAGAATGTTTATAGAAAATTTGCATACCAATATTCAAGCTAAACTTGATATGTTGAAGTTCCCCTCCTTTACACATTTATGCTGGGCCCTTCATGATTATTAGAATTTGGTTAGTCATCATGAAGCAAAAACTTCTTCTAACAATCCTATTAAATCCAAAATTGTGCCCCATAACAATTTCTAACCTTTCAAGAAACAAAACAAGGGTGGTGCAGGTGCACCCAAGCACGATCATGCCTCTAAGAGGCAACTTAAAATATTTGAACTAAAAATGTTGATCTAATGTTGTAAGAAGGTAAAATGGACCATTTTGAGGTTGTAATAGGTCATAGTTCGTCATTTTAGGGTCATTAGGCATTAAGTGTTAAAAAAGTTGCAAAATTGAAAATATTGTCAAAAGATGTAATTGCAAAAATGCAAAAATTCCAAATAGAGGAAGGTGAAGAGTCAAGGTAGTTAAAAAGTCAATTTTAGGAATTTGATCTGGTTTAAAAAGGGTATCTTAGGGGCCTCATTTACTTAGGAAGGTTTGGAAGATGTAAATTGGAAAGTCAATGAGAATGTATAGTTTTTTGTTGTTTTATAACATTTTTATTAGTTTCAGAGACCATTGTGTGGCCATATCTATCTGTAAAACTTTACCTCCATTTTATGTTGTATCCTATTAATCCTCTTTAATGTGCTTCTATTTTCATTGAAACCATTTCAGTTTTAAGGGAAGTTATTGCAATTTTAAAATTTGAAGCGAGTAAAAACCACAGTGATTTGGGATATCTGAGAATAATAAGAGATTTTTTGTATCTCATAGTTCCACCATGAGAATCTTATGAAATTGAATTTGAGTAGTGTGTTTCCATAGGTATTATAAGGTTCCAAAAATTATAGAGTCATTGGCAGGTTTTGGGCTTGAATTCAAAACTGAGGGTCAGAAAATGCATAAAATCAGGGGGAATTTTTATGCAATTAATGATTTTTATGAGTCTTGATTGTGTTATTTTGGGTCCATCTCATATAATATTGTTTCAAAGGTTTATATAGATGAGTGTATTTGGAATGCTTTTATTGATTTGGTTTTTCATTTGAAACAAGTTTAGAACCCAGAGTGTTTATATTTGTCTAGTTATGATAGTTTAGGGGACAATCCTAATGGAACAAAGTTCTGAGATGTTGTTGACATGTAACTTGAAAAACCTTGGAATCATTTGTAAAGGGTTTCTTTGAGGAGTCTTGAAATACATTAAATCAATTTGTGAATCCTAGAGAGTTCTTTATGGTTGCTTGTCAAATTGAATGGTGATAAAAAGCCCATTAAGGTTGGTTAGGACAATCCATTTTGAGAGTTCTTTTAATTGAATTGTCAAGGTTGGGAATTGGGTTTGAGAATATTATTCTAATTTTGTTTAATATTTTTTAACAATATATAAGAATTCATATTCATTAATCTCTATTTGGATGCTTGAAATGGATTTTGTGGAGGAAATGGTCCCTGGCGTTTGGAGACCAAACAAAGTTTTGGTTTTGTCAAAGGATATTGAGAGAGTGAGTTTTTCTTCCTTTGCTTACATCAAAGGGCCTTTTACAAATCAATACATCTCAAACAAGTCAACATGTTAACTCCCTATTGGCTACTATAAAAATGATAAATCCATATCCGTTTAGGGAGAGGAGTAGACAATTTACCCCTTCACTCCATTATGATACAACTCATAATTAATAATTTAGTTACCTTACCTCCAATTAGAGCCATTGATACCACTAAGCCATTACCTCCAAATTTTAACTCAAATTCCTTTTTTCCATTATCATCGACAAAATGGACATGATACAAAACAATGCAAATGTATTAAACATATTGTGCAAGAACTCATTGATTATAATCACATCCAGATTGGTAGTGCAAGTGATCAAGGAGACAAGTCCATTTCCCCACCAACCAAAATTTGAAAATATTTACCAACCCCATGCCAAATCATAATATCTCTTTTGTGAAAGCTAATGATGCAAATAATGATGTGATAAATGTTGAAAAACTTGGAGATGAAAATATTGACAATATAAATGAAAATGAAGGAGACTTAGAATGTGTGGTCGGCTTCATTCATGTTCAACCTCGTAAGAGCCAAACCAAAATGCCCCTTCACATTTCTTTCTCACAAAATGAAAAAATTACATGTGCACCTTGTTGATGTGTTTTTTATACACTCCTCAACACAAGTAATGCATAGGTGCATCACCTCTCTTGAAAGACAATCTTCCACAATCAAATCATAGAACACTATCCCAAGGTCTCTAATGTCAGGTCTTGACAATGCTCAGAATATCTCAATTATTTTATGTGATTTGCTAGAATCACAAGGTAGACTTACAGATGAGTTACAAAGTGCAGAAGTTGGATCTGCAAATGGGGTTCTTAAGATGGGAGAGTTTCTATGCGCTTGTTGTAGGTTCAAACAACAATCTTGAACTCCATTTTATCATTGGATTTAGCTTTACAATGTGCAATGAACCTTTCCTAAGGTTACTTATTAAAAAGGAAAAAGGGCAGAGAGAAGTTCATGGATCTAAAACACAAATGAACGATCATGGAGGCTACTCTGATTAGAAAAACTCCTATTTGGGTTTTGCTTGGCCAAGAGGAACCTACAGTTACACAAAACTAGTGTCATCTTCAAAGGACAGCAGATTTTCAGATTACACACACACATCATGCACATGCAATCAAACTAAGTTACAACAATAAAGGAAGGAAGCTTAGACTAGCTTTACAAAGTAGTTTATCATCAATAAACCACAAAAAGAATGAGCTAGGAATTCATCAAATACTGAAACAACAATCACCATAATCACTTCCACCCAAGAAACTAACAACTAAAACTAATAGGGAAGTAAAACCATGCACACATAATGAGAAAACACAAAAGGAACACCCATAGATCATGCAATATTGCTTTCTATTGCTGCAGAATGTATTTACACCAGTTTTCCAACCATTTACAAATGAGGAGACCCCTATTTATAGTTTTCCAAAGCCCAAATGAATGGATAGGATTGAATTACATTGTGTGGCTCAGTTGGTGCACCAGGGCTACCTACCCCATTATCCAACAATTAAAATACAATTTTTTCCCTATTTTGTCTGTGGTGGCCAATCACTATAGCAATTTTTCCTTCTAGTGATTGCCCTTTTATTGTGTAGCTTCTGACACTTAAGAATTTTCTCTTCTTCCCCTATGAATTTGAAGATTTCCTTATGTCAGAGACCACATTTTACCAGATTTGTATCATTGTGGAATGGGTTAGTGGTCCGTGAGCTGACGAAACCGCTTCTGATGGATCACGATCCTTTGTTTGGAGGGAAGAAACAACTACTCCCTCCCACTACCTTCAAGGCCACCCTTTATAGATTTGTCACTGACTTCCTTGACATAGGCCTTCTTCTAATGCTAGCTCCTATTGATGGGTACTATGAGGAAAGGTGGGCATAAAATGAATGGTAAAAGGAGCAATGCACCTTTTCCTTGTTCAACTTTCTCAATAGGCCTCCTTGACGAATCCATGGTAGGTTTCTTGAACCCTGTATACATGAAGTGTTGTAAGTGATTTCATACACAAATCAAGGCAAACAGTAGTCAAATACTGCAAACTCCTTGTTAGATTCACCCATGCATCATTAAAAGATCATAATATTCATCATTGTTCCACATTTGGAGCTCATTTGGACCATAAACATTAATGTGTGCTCAAGGGTGTAGGAACCACACAATAGACGATCGAGAAACGACAGACAACAGGTGGAGGGATGATGGACAATGAATGGAGGATGGTGGATGGCGAGGCCCGAGGGGGCGAGCGTCCGGAAGGAAAGTTAAAGCGACCATAGACCCGAAGCTAAGCCTGGAAGGAAAGCGACCCAAGGAAGTTCACGGATGGCCATGGAGGATAACAATGAAATGGAAGTTCTCGAGGATAGCCACAAAGTGATGGCATCCTGAAAGGAAAGTTCCTAGATGGTTATGGAGGGACGGCGGCCCAGAAATAGCCATGGAGGGACGGTGCCCTGGAAATGGCCATGGAGGGATGCAACTCGGAAGGGAATTTCCACAACTTCCTAAAACTTAACGAAACCTTGGGAGTTCACTTAGGAATCACTAAAACATCCCAATTCCATAGGCAACTTTTCCCCAAAGTCCAAAAATTATGGAAAACGTGAAGCATGGGAGAAGGGCCCAAGTCAGCAGGAGCAAGGCAAAAGGCAGAAAAGGAAGGGGAGGACTTTATTTCTCCCTCAAATTTGAATGCCCCAAGTAAAATGAAGGGTCGGGAGTAATTTTCATAGGAAATTTTCCATTAATGGTAGGCACTAATTTCTTTGTATGGCGGACCTAGGTTAGGTGAGATGATTTGAAAATAGTCATGGGATTGCCGAGAAGACGTCAATAGATAGCAATTTCAAAAGTTATGAGATAAATCGACGGCGAGAGAAGCTCTGGGACCCCATAGACAGAAGTCCGCCACTGAACGGACATTAGAATCAAAAAATGAGCAATGGAAACCTGGAAGGGGAGATCTGGCGAGCTAAGCCCAGTGGGCCCCATGGATGGTAGTTTTGAGACATTAAGGCAAACAGTAGCTAGGGACCCACCAAGACTAAATACCTTGGAATTTGAGGGGGAAAAGAACATGGCCAAAATTTAGATGACTCTTTTGAGGTTCGTTGATCATTTTGAACACCAACACAGGGGCACGTAAAACAAGGAAAATCTGAAAGTGACCCAGAAAGGAGAAGAAAATAGAGGGCCTCCATTCTGAACAGGGCATGTGTGCAAAACATACACAACACACATAATGGTCCTCTTTATATTGACAGAAGAATCAATGACAAGCCTATTAATGGGATATTAATTGATCCCATGTGTGTAGAGAATGTGATCACTAAGGAATTCTTATTTGTCATGAACTTTATCAAGATTCTTATGAACACCTAAAAGCATGGATAAAAACACAATGATTTTTCTTTCCCTATGATAGGTTTGATCACTCTTCCTTTAAAAGTTGGACTGAAACAATTCAATGTCTCATTCTCCATCATCTCATCATTAGATTGTGTCAATCTTGGTTACCCATGGCTATGCTCCATGGATTCCATCCCATCAATAGTGCATAAATGCTTAAAGTTTGCATTTGGAAATGAAATTTTTACTTTGCACCATAGTGGCTTTAATCCCATGTCTTCCCGTGGGAATTTCTCATTGGATTTATTTTGGCCCAAACCTATGAAACCTATTAATCCTCATGAGGACTTATTTTTCAAGTATTATCAAAATTTTAAGGCAAAGCATATACCAGAATTATCCCTTAGTAACATGCCTCAACCCATGATTGAGCCTCCTATCATTGATGAAACTATGGTTAAACCAAAAGTATTTCTAAGTAACCAATACGAACCCATGATAAATCCCTTGCCTATTTCCTACAAAAGACCAAGAGATAACAATGTAAGTCCTATTGTCCCTCCTAAGGTCAAACAAGTTTATAAAGCTAAAGAGAAAGTGTTTGAACAACCTCCCATGGTTCCTTTTGTTCCTCCCTTGCAGGAAGAAAAGAAACCTATGGTTGATAAAACCACTCCTACACAATCACAACTTAAAAAATCATACAAAGAGAAATAGAAATGCTAAAGAGGGTAGGTGTAGACATCATGCTATTTCTCATAGATTAAAAGAAGAAAATAAAATAGAAAATCAAGATCAAACACTAATTGAAACAAATCATGATGATTCTCCACCTTCGGCACAACAGAAACAAGAAAC
Source organism: Sequoia sempervirens (assembly GCA_007258455.2). NCBI lineage: Eukaryota > Viridiplantae > Streptophyta > Pinopsida > Cupressales > Cupressaceae > Sequoia > Sequoia sempervirens. Next base: position 7,471 of record VDFB02325761.1, on the reverse strand, counting down.
TTCTATAGATATTGTCATTAGGCCTCTTATTGTGATTAACTTGGATGATGATGATGAGTTTTCCAAAATTGATGAGGAAGTACATAATGAGCTAAATCTATTATTTTCCTCTTCCATGAGCTTAGATGATAACAACTGTAATGATCCTTCTAACAAGAGTGACTCACCATGTGTTGAACCTAGTGATGCTCCTAGTACAAAACTTGTTGTTGTCCCTCTGGATAATTTTCCACCTTCTGTATATGATGAGCAAGATTGGGATGTAGATGACCTACTATAGGTTGACTCACATGTGCCATATTGGCCTTCTCTTTGAGTTCTTTTTGGTTGCATGTGTGTAATTTCATCACTTGTATAGTCTTGGTTGGTGTGTGTTTATATGTTTTTGAGCCTAATTTGGATGAACCTTGTCATTCCATTGGTTCAAGGATACAAAGGAAGTGAATCTGTTGTGAAATTATTCTATTTGTATCTACATTCTTTTACATGTTGTAACCTTTATCTATTGTCTTCTGTTTTCCTTTTGGGGATGACACAAGGTAATAAGACATTCAGGTCTCTTCCATGCTGACCCAAAAGCTTCCTTTTTCTCTCTCTCTCTCTCTCTATGTGTGTGCCATTCTTCCTTTGTTCCCATTGTTCCATGAGTCATTTGGGGAATGATGACAGTTCCAAGCTTGATTTTATTAGTGCAACAATGACAAATTCTGACCCCAAATCCATGGATCACTTATGTGTTATCTTAGGATTGCATATGGGGGGAAACCCTCCTTTCACGATGTAGCTCTACACAAAATCATATGTTTTACATAAGGATTTTTGAATAAATCTCTCATGTTTTGGCATTTATTATGTTCTATTTAAAGTGATTTCTCTTAGCATGGTGTTTAGCAATTTATTTAAAGTGGGAGCATATGTGTCCCTGCTCATTATTTGCTTCAAAAGTGTGGTCTTCTTACTTCACGTGATGTGTCTTCTTAGTGGTGTCATTGGGTTTGATGTCCTTAAATATTAGGACCTTTCTTAGCATATGACATTCCTCTTAGTGGTGATGTTATGGATTGCATTCCCTAAGTTACAAATCTTTCATCCTTGACTAGTCCTCTCTTGAAGACATTAAGCACAATGTTCCCTAAGGCGAGACCTTTCATGAACTAAGAAAAATCCCTTTGAATATCGTATTGCATGTATCAAGGCCACCAAGCATAACACAACTTGCTTGCCGATGGAGCCTTTTTCATGAGTACCTAGCATAACACAACTTGCCAGCCTTGTGGAGTTTTTTTGTGTGGTACCTTATCAAAGTTATCAAGAGGTATAACTTTGGTATGGTTACTACAATGGGAGCCTATATACCTAACATGACTTTGTATTAGCCCCTTTTTGGGGCTCACTTAGTGGACAACAGATTTCACTAGCCCATCTGAGTACATTTTGTTTGCATAGTGGACAACAAGTTTCCACTTGTAATTTTTTTTGGTCAAATAACTAAGGCTTGATCCATACCAATTGGACAAATAGTTGAGGCTTGATCCATCCCCTCTTTCTCTTCTCATTAATTTTAGCATTGTATGCTTGTGTATCTTGTCTCGTTGCTGCATATTTGACATAGGCATGTGTCTCTTTGTGCCTTTGTTGGTTTTCCATGAGATCTTAGATCTTAGGGGATTGATCATCCTCCTTGACCTTTGTTGTCTTATTTTTTCAACAGTTGTACATTTAGACCTCTCTTGACACTAGTTTACTACTTTAGTGTGAGTTTGATGCAGGGCTCATCCTCTCACTAAAGTGGGGGATAAATGTAATCCCTTACATTTTTACACTATGTTTGAGTCCCTTAATAAATTGTGCTTAATTAAGCCTATAATTGGATCAATTTTTCATCTAAAATCCTAATTAATTGCAATTTCTAAAAGGGGAATCATGATTTAATTAATTCAATTATCATTTTTAACACCCCGAAATGAATAATTCCCAAAAATTTAGGTTAGGACCCATTTTCCCTTGGGCGAATGGGTCCCCTTTAGTTGCTTAATTCAAAATTTTAATATGTTTTTGGCAAAAAATTTATGATCCCAAATTCAAATTTAAATGTCAGCTTGTAATGTTTAATTTTCAGGAAAGTAGAAAATTACCTATAAAAGCATAGTCTTTTTATCAATTCAAATCCTAGAGCAAGAAAGAGATTATTCCTAAAGCTAAGATTATTGTCAAAGGTGTTTAAGAGAAAATTTCTCAGTAATTTGTTATAGCATTCAAGATCTCAAACATCATGTCAAAGTTATCAAACATCATGCATGCTATTTTGGAGCTAACATTGTAATGTAGGTTTGAAGCATTCAAGTCAAGATTCAAAGAATTGAGATCACATCATCAATCGTCATTTCATGCAAAGATCTAGACCTTGGAGAGATTTGTTAAGTTTTAGTCCTTAAAGGATCTCAAATCATGGTTTGTGACTTGCAACATAGTAAGTATTCATTCATCATTCTATGTTTCATTGTTTCATTTCAAGGTTTAATTACTAAAATAGGGTTTGGCCAAGGAAAATCCCCATTCACAAAAAAGAAATGATATTCCCTCTTGTGTGTTTTTTAGATCTTAAGTTGTAGAAGGATTGAAGATCTATCAAAAGAGAAAAATTGCAAGAGTTGCAAAGTTGTAAAAGTTGTCAACATTGTTGTCAAGCCAATGTAAACCCACTTTCAAAATTTAATTTTCATGAATTTCCTACTATGAAACCTAGAGGAATGGGAGTAGGCTCTAAGAGAAGAGGTGGATTGTAAAGAAAATATTGAACTTCTATAGCAAGCACCCATCCACCCTGGTGAATGAGTCCAAAGAGGACACTAACACATCCTTTTTTATTACAAGTGCATAGAATCAAATCCTTCTTAGATATAATGAAACTTTCTGGATTCTGTCAGATTAAGGTTTAAAATTTATGTTTCATGTGCTACATTGCATAATTGCATTCGTTTATTATTTTTTATTTATCTCCCAAAAGTGCAATTCAGGCTGATTTACCCCATCTTCAGTCATAAGGAAAACAACAAGATCTCCATCAAGGTTGACTCACCTAAGGGTTGCAAGTCAATCTTTCCCTAGGGGATCTCTTTTTCCTAATGAAATAAGGGGAAGTGTAGGTGCATACCCCCATTCAAAACCATCACCCAATATTTCCTCGCTTTCATGATTCGTAATGATTCTTCTCAAGACATAATACTTAGGAGAGTCTTAGGATCTCTTTCTAGAGAATCTTCCTCTTCAACCATTTCATCTCTTTTTCCTTAACTTTATATTTTTCTTTCTTTTCATTGTAAGGGATTCACTAGATTCATACCTTTATGTACAAACTTAGATGTGATTCTTCATCCACTTCTTTAACACTCCTACACTTTTAACAATCTTTCTCTCAACTTTATTGTAGCACTGCAGCCTTTGTTTTGTAGAGTATCTAAGGAAGATTCTTCTATTAGATCTTTACATCAAAAATTTCCTAAGTTTACTTCTATTCTTCCTGATATAGCATTTTCTTCCAAATACTCTAAAATATTTCACAGTAGGAGCTTTTCCATAACATAACTCATAGGGAGTCTTTGAATTGTTCACTCTTGCTTATCCTCTATTAAGAATGTACACTGTAGTATGAATTGCTTCTTTCCAATAGACTTGCGGTAGATTTTCTTCCTTCATCATAGTCCTTGTTACTTCTTGAACTATTCTATTCTTTTCCCTCCACAACTCCATTCTATTGAGGAGTCCTAGGAATTGAAAAATACCTCTTAATCCCATGATCTTCATAAAAATTATTAAAATCATTGGAGGTGAAATCACCACCGCTATCAAACCTTAAGCACTTCATTTCCCCATCCATTTCATTCTAAACTATAGACTTAAATGCTTTAAACCTATCTAGATCTTCTGAATTTTTTGAGAAACATCACCCAAGTCATTGTAGAACAATCATCAATCAATAACATGAAATACCTGTCACCTTGAGAGCTTCCTATTCTGGAAGGTCCACACAAGTTTGTATGCACAAACTCTAAAGGCCCAGCAATATAGTATTCTTTATTCTTGAACATCTTCTTTGTTTACTTTCCAAACTAACATTCCTTGCAAATTACATTGATAGGCATTGTAATCTTTGCTTGATCACTCACAACATCAGTAGAACTAATCTTCACTAGGATGTAAAAATTGATGTGACCCATTCTTCTATGCCATAGCCAAATTTCATTGATTTGATACATAGAGCACTTAGCACCACTACCTTTGAGTTGATAAGCTTTACCTTCTATCCTTGTACCTATAGCAACCAAAGTTTAGATCTTCCTTTTTGACTTCACAACCATTATCCTAAAACACCAAATTGTACCCTTTGCTACACATATGTCCTACACTAAGAAGATTATGCTAGAGACCCTTGACATAAAGAACATCATATGTTTTATGATTTTGATCAAAACTAATTGATCCTTTTCCACAAATCTTAGTAGATTTATCATCACCAAAATTAACAAGACCAGCATCATACTTTTTAAGTTCAATAAACTTTCTCTTATCACCTGTCATATGATTTTACCATCCACTACCAATTATCCTATAATTCCTCTCCTCTCTAGCATGAAAATTAGTCACCATACTTCCTTCAATTTTTTTGATTAGGTAAGCAACATTTTCAGGGTGTTGTACCCTTCACATAGAGCCACAAGGTTCAATAGAGTTCAACATCAAAAAAACATAAAAAAACACAAAGCCAAAAAATAGACATCATAGACAAACAACAGATGGACAAATAGCGGACTAGCAGTAGACTAACTGGTGCCTTCCCAATTATTAGATAGGAGATTGAAAACATCATCTCTGGCCCACTCCTAACAGTCTTCAGTATTTTTCATGTCCATCTCATCCTTCATCACCACTGACAGGGTACTAGTGATAGTGGACCAACTTAACCGTGAAGTGGGTCAACCCACAATTTTTTTTTTCAAGTTTATCCAATATTTCCTTCAGCATAGAGAGCTCCTCCCCTCCAACCATAGCCTTGTTGGTATCATTATGCTCAACCTCTAGTGGTTCCGAAGACTGAGAGGCCAAAACCTCCTTCTAAACTTTTCTCATGTCAGGAATAGAGCAGGGACCTCTAGCATGCTCCTCCTCCTCACCCTCAGACTCGTCTTCAACCCTACTATCTTTTTTGTCTAACTGCTCCTCTTTCGTGTCCAAATCTTTCACCTACACTTTTTTCATGTTCTTGGCCAGCCTACCAAAGTGCCAAATGATGGCATCACAACCAATAACCACCATCTCCACAACCACCATGTCCCCCATAGATTCCTTGCTCACCACATGTTTTCCTTTGCTCGGAGGCTCCTTCACTTCCTCTTTTCCTTTCTTTCTCTAGGAAATCTTGCTAGTAGTCTTGGCGGTTTTGAGTTCACAAAGACTAGTCGTTGAAATAGTTTGGGCCACTTCCTCATTCCCTTTAATATTTTTAGTAGCTGGTTTGGATTTATGTGTGTCAACAGGAACCAGATGGTTTTTCCTAACAGGGCCTTTAGATGCAGTTGGAGATAAATTGGTAATAGTGGGTGGCTCAATTTCTTCAATGTGAACAACCGATATGGGTTTTGGAAAACCTAAGGCAAGCTGGAAATGGTATAGCCTCAAAATGAGGCCCTGATGGAACGGTAGGGGAGTAGGGTCATTAGGATTCTAACCATTAACCTCAACACATTTTTCCACCAAATTTTCTAAGTCCATAAGCAAGAAAAAAGGAAAGCTTAACAAAACTTTATGCCTGAGATGATTCAATAGAGGGAAATGGTAGAAGTAATAGGCTTTGTACCTACCTTCCAAAGTCACATACTTCATCAAAGCAGGGCACACCTAGCTCCACAGCTAAGGGAGAGCCTCCTGGTCAAAACCCGACTGGTTGTGCACTTGCGCCTCATTCCCCAAAAATAACTTGTTCATACTTTCATTGTCCTAAGTTTTGGTGTGTTTTAGATGCTTCATACCAGTACACTAGAGTCTCATAGCCTATGTAATCACTTCCTCATCCATAGTAAAGGAAATTCCTCTAAAAGTCACATGATGGTCTTTCCACGAATTGATAAACTAAGCAGACAGATTAGGGTCATGTCCCACCAGTCTCTCCATTAGAGGAGCAAGACCACCTTTGACACAAATATGCCAAACAAGTAGGTCTTTGTGAAATTCATTGTAGTTACCTGGTTCAATCTGCACCCTATCACCACCCATAATGTTACTCTACACACAAGATAACTAGGAACCTTGAGAAAATAAAAGGTTAGAGATAATAGAAAGGTAAAAAATCACCCACACATTAAGGATTTTAAGCCAAAAATGATAGTCTTTGATAATCAAGGCAAAGGATAGGTCACATGCATGAATAAGTAATTTTTAGAAGGAAATCTTAGTGGAATCATAAAGGAGGATCTCTACACACAATCAACTAAGCAAGGTTTGAAAGGAGAGGAAGGTTTTCCTTCCACATAGAAGATGAATAGAATCCTAGGCAAGATGGCCATGGGGCCAAAATTAGAAACACCAAGAAAGTTAGCTTTCAGGGGCGAGCCAAATTTACAAAAATAAAAAAGGTTAGCTATTAGACGATGAGACAAAATAATAGACAATATAGAGCCAATAAGAAGATTGATCTCATAATTATTAGTCACATCAAACTCAAAGGGTGTGAAGTTGGAGTCCACTTTTGGCCAAAAAGTGGAAGTGTTTTTCGATTTTTAGAATTTGACACATTTGACCTTAAAATTTGAAGCACTTAGAGATGGAATCTTCAAAAAGTCACTAATAATAAAATGTAGTGCTCGAGTCTAGTTTCCAAATATGTAATTTATTTCAATACCCAGATTGTACAAATTGAGTTTTAATAGGAATTTCTAAAAACCACTATTTAAAAGTCATTTTTTTTTACCATACCATGCACGTGTACAACATCCATATTTTGACTTAAATTATCGTATTTTTCTAAATCCTTTTGGGAAAAGATTTGTGACTCATTGAAGCTTGTTCTTGATATTTTTTTGTAATTTTTTATTGAATATTTTTTGTTAAATTTTTATTAGGCATATTTGTTGTTTTGAAAAATGTCATGTACGACATGCATAAGATGACCTAAACTTATCATTTTTTGATTTTTTTTTAATTGAAAATAATTTTCTGAAGTTTGTTCTCATGCAATCTATTTGTCAAAATGTTATGTTGATCAAAAGTTATTAAAATAGTAAAAACCTAATATTTAAAAAAATAGTAAAATCCATTAATTGAATAGTAAAATCTAAAATGGGTTTTAATTTCATCAAAAAATTCTGCAAAAAAGTCATCAGTCATATGTCCAAACTCGGTACTTTTCTCTAACATTGTTAGGACCTTCAACTTGTAGGTCAAACCAGGTTGAAGGCCTAGGTTTGGATTCCCAATG
>VDFB02325760.1:0-32486 GCA_007258455.2 Sequoia sempervirens | reverse complement strand
CTACCGTATTGCCTGTGCATGATGAAAGGTTATTGTTTAACATGCATTTATTGGAAGAATTGTTCAAGAAAACATATCATATTTGTTGTTTCCTTTTTCTTCTCATGGTTGTCAATGGCTGTGAGGGCACTCTGTCAGACAGTTGTATCTTGTCTAGTTTGCATGCCACTGCTTTTCTCATTCCATTCACTGTGCATACTCAAAGGCATTATCCTTACTGTAGGCTTCAGGCTCATCTTTGTATTTTGATGATATCTGTGTGTGTTGCTTGCCTGCCATTTTATGATAGTTGTTGCTCTACTCAGCCATTGCATGAATTATTGTTTTTGTTGTTTAATCAACTGTATTTTGATAAATTTTCTGTCATGTTGATTATACCTGTAGCTTTTCCATTATTTTGAATCACTATTCTCATCAAGATTTGGTGCACCTGACAGTGCTTATATCCTTTCTCCCCTTGACTTGATGAAAGAACTATGTTGATGTTGTGAGTATTAATTTGATGTGACCTCTGTCTAGTGGCATTCATTTGTTTAGACCTTGTAGCTATGAATACATTCTGGTATTCTAAGTGGAGCACTATCTTATCTTTGTATTTTTTTTAATGCTCTTTTCAAAACAAATGAAAATTATATTCTACTGTAGTAAATGCTTGATAGCTAATTATGAATTTACTATTACTCCTTTTCCATTTCATCTGTTATATATGATTGATTTATGAGGCAGTATGTATGCCTACCCACTATCATCCTTTTGCAATGAATATCATCTGTTGGTCTCATATTTGTAAATAGATATACTGCCTGATGCATCTCTTATTAATGAATTGTTCTTATTGAATGCACACTAATTTCTTTGGAGTCTCTTATAGACCATGAATGTATTTTTAAAAGTTATCAGAAATAGATTAAAGGCCTTTTAGTTCTGTTTTACCCTTCAATGTAAAGGGCTCCATACTTTATTGAAATACAATGCAAAAATAAGGTAGAGTTGAAGCTGAGACAAAATAAATTTGAATTACTGCTCATCCAACATGTTTTCCTTTTATATTGTTCTTCTAACTCTACTAATTGAAACAACTGGGAATATCAAAATCAAATAGTAATGACAACCATATTCTGATGTTGTTGATATTTCTCTTGATAACTCATGAATGAATCAAGATTGCATTTTTGTCAACTGTATTCAATATTATTAAGCAAAGGAAGAATGTAGATTTTCTCTATTGAATTCTCACCATGATATGGCTTGAAAACTACTACTTTAAGTTTCTTTGAATTTCTTTCATGATAGCATTCTTATTTCATGACTGTTATTGATATTTAATGACTCTCCTATATGAATAAATGAGAGATGTCCTGCTGATATGCCGGGCTCTACCCTTGTGGGAGCTCATTTTTTCCCACATATCTGATAAGATAACCTCGAACATTATGAACCTGTTCCTGCACATTGAAACAAACATGTTAGCAAAATAAAAGAAGCCGAAAGCTTCCATTGAGTTATGTTTTTCCTCTTGATTTTTTGCAATCATCTGATGGATGCCTAATCGATTGTATTCTATATTTCTATTGGTAGCATAGGTATATGATAGGATTTGATTTGCATTGCTCTAACAACATCTCCCTCAACTTGCAAGTATGCTGGAAATGGAGCTAGAAATGGAACTGGAGCTGGAACTGGCATCACAACATCCCTCAACTTGTCAACGATTTGTTATTCCAGGCAATGATGAATCACTTTCTACCCTATGCTTCCTCTACTTTCAGTTGTATATTTTGCTTTTGCTCATGCACCCCTTATTTGATTGTAAAAATCAAAATAAGTTACTCCCACGGCTTGTGTGGGATTCAATATTTTCACAAAATGAATAAAAAGCATTACTATGCAAGTTTTCCTCAATTTTTTGTTTTAAATGCTTGCACAATAAAACTATGATTCATATGTAAGATGATCTCAATGATGATCAATGAACACTTAATTAGAAAAACATAAAAAATTTATGTACCTATCATTTGATGAACCTCATTCAACTCTACCTGTTTGAGCTCGAAGCGAAAAATAAGTAACAATTATATGTAGAAGTTGTCAATTGGGGAAATAGACAAGATGAAAATTTAAGGGAAAAGAGCATTCTACTACTAGAATGTTGGAGTTAGTTCATATTGACCTCTATGGTCTGACTAGAACTGGAAGCCTAAATGGTGACAGATATTTCAAGTTGCTTATTGATGATTATACTTGAATGACATGGGTTGCTTTTCTTAGAGAAAAGACTCAAGCTTTGGATAGGTTTAAGGTATTCAAAGCAAGAGTGGAAAATTAAGTAAATTTGAAAATTAAGTGTTTGAGATATGATAGAGGTGGAGAATTCACTTTTGGTGAATTTAATGCATTTTATGAACAACATGGCATAAGAAGACAATTTTTTGCTCCGAGAACCCCTCAACAAAATGGAGTAGTTGAAACAAAAAATAGGACTCTACAGGAAGTTTCTAGAACCATGATGAAAGAATCAAATGTGCCAGATGTGTACTAGAGAGATGCAATACATACTTATGTTTATGTTCTTAATAGATTTTAGATCAGATACAACAACACAAGGACTCATTTTGAGTTATGGACTGGTAAGACTCCTACTGTGAAGTATTTTAAGGTACTTGGAAGTAGATACTATATTAAAAGAGATGATGAAAATATTAGAAAGTTTGATACTAGATGTGATGAAGGAATATTTCTTGGATACTCTACTACTAGCAAAGCATATAGATGCTTCAACAAAAGATTGAGAAAGATTATTGAAAGTGCTAATGTGAAAGTTGATGAAGACATACGTAGACCTATTGAGATAAGTGAAATTGAACTTGATGGTCCTATCTGTGGACATGTACTTGAAGAAAACAAGAAGGAAAAAGAAGAGAAAGAAGATCAAGTGGAAGAAGAAGAAGAAAATGAACCAAAACCTACTGTTAGGACTCCTAAGTATGTACAAAAGAATCATCTAGAGGATCAGATAATTGGAGATAAAAGTGAAGGTGTGAAGACAAGAAGCAGAGTTGCAGCTGAGGTAAATTTGTATCTATTATTTAAAGTTGAACCCAAATCTGTAAGTGAAGCATGTGAAGATGAGAGTTGAATGAGAGCTATGAAAGAAGAGTTGCAACAGATAGAAAAGAATTAGACATGGGAACTAGTCCCTAGACCTATGAATAAAAATGTGATTGGTTCGAAATGGGTGTTCTGGAATAAACTAAATGAACGTGGAGAAGTTGTAAGGAATAAGGAAATACTGGTATGAAAAGGATATTCACAAGTTGAAGGTATAGATTTTGAAGAAACATTCGCCCATGTGGCTAGAATGGAAGCTACCGAGATGTTTTTGGCATTTTCTGCCCACAAGGACTTCGAAGTGTATCAAATGGATGTTAAGTCAGCATTTTTGAATGGTGAATTGCAGGAAGAAGTGCACATGGAGCAACCTGAAGGGTTTCAATTATCTGACAAACCGAACATGGTTTGTAAGTTGAAGAAATCATTGTATGGATTGAAGCAAGCTCCTAGAGCTTGGTATGCAAGATTGGACAAATACCTGACAAAGAAAGGATTCAACAAAGGTTCTGTTGACAACAATCTTTACTTCAAATTGCAAGGTAACAAAATGTTGATAGTGGTTGTTTATGTTGATGATGTCATTTTTGGTGGAAATGAAGGCATGTGTAAAAATTTTGTTGAAGAGATGCAAAAAGAATTTGAGATGTCTATGATTTGTGAATTGGATTTCTTCCTTGGACTACAAGTGAATCAAACTGATAAAGGGGTATTCATTTCACAATCTAAGTATGTAAAAGAATTGTTGAAGAAGTTTGGGATGGATTATTCCAAACTGGTTTGTACTCCTATGGTAACTGGTTGTAAACTGAGCAAAGATGATGAATCTGCTAAGACTGATCAAAGAAAATATAGATCTATGATTGGTGGACTATTGTATCTTACTACTACGAGACCAAAAATTATGTATGCAGCATGTTTAGTTGCCAGATTCCAAGCAGATCCCAGAGAAGCACATGTTACAGCTGTAAAAAGGATATTTAGATATCTCAAAGGTACACTAAATTATGGACTATGGTACCCTCAAAGTGATGATTTCACCCTAAATGCTTATATAGATGTTGATTAGACTAGATGTGTAGATGACCAGAAGAGTACCAGTGGTGATGCTTTCTTTCTTGGCAGAAGATTGGTTTCATGGTTGAGCAAAAAGAAAGACTCGGTTTCTTTATCCACTACAAAGGCAAAATATATTGCTATAGCATCCTACTGCACATAGGTTTTGTGGATGAAGCAAACACTGAAAGACATTGATGTGGTACGTGATGATCCTATTTCTATTTTATGTGACAACACAAGTGCAATAAAAATTTCAAAGAACTTGATTATGCATTCAAGAACAAAACACATATCTATCAAGTATCATTTTCTGAGAGAAAAAGTGTTGGAGAATGAAGTCAAATTGGAGTATGTGATGACAAAGGAACAAATTGTAGACATATATTTACTAAGGCTATTCGAAAGGATACTTTTGAGAATCTTAGGGAGAGATTAGGGGTCATTGGCCCTCCTAACTAGGTGCACATGAAGGTACATTAGTCCAATGAATTCACATATTCTTCATTTATCTAGACTGATAAATGGGTCTACTCCGCAAGGGAAGTAGAAAAGGTTTTCATTGTTGCAATATGAGTGTACTCCTAAGGGGGAGTAATTAGAATTGTTGGTATTTTCCATTGATGTCAAAGGGGGAGAGAAAGTCATGTGAAAAATAGTTGTGGAAGAAGAGAAGGTGTTCTCTTGGGATATTGTGTAATTTTTTTGTCTTTGATGGTTTTTCACATCATGTGTTGCCATCAATGACAAAGGGGGAGATTTTTGCGGTATGAACAAGTTTTGGTGGTGTTTTCATTAATGTTGTCATTGATGTCAACACAATTCAATATGTTGCAAATTGTGCATGTATAGCTGAGATGTTGATGAGATGTTGTGAGTACATGGAGTTATCTTCATAATGTTGCAAATGTGTTGGTTTGATAAGTTTCCAAGTGCTTTTGAGAAAATTAATAAAGAAGAGAAGTCAGAATGATGAAAGTGTTTAAAATGTGCTCTAGTATGTGCTCCACATTTCTCCTCTGTTGATTCTATGCTTGTGCAGATTTGAAGGGTTTGATAATGGTGATTTAGTGGTGATATCTCCTGATTTTTAGTTTTGGTTTGATGGTATGTGAAAGTTACGTTCACCGATGTGAACTGTTCTGGCAAAGTTGGCCTTTTGTGGACTGGGAGAAATATTGTTGCTCTACAGTCCTTTTTTTTTTTTTTTTCAGATCTTACAGATCTAGAATATGTCTTGTGAAGGTCTTTTCTATTTTTTGGCAAAGAGGTCTAAAGATTGGTGATCCAGAAGTCATGTTTCAATATTTGAGTGTAAGTTTATATAGTTTGGATGGACTAGTGAAAGGTGTTCAATGATTAAAGCTTGTTGCTTTACTGCAGATATATCTGGAATATTTTGAGATGTATTCTCGTGCATAAGGAAGTGTATCGTGGCATCTATGTGTCATCTTCTTGTTGGGAAGCATGTACATCAATGTTCTTTTGTGTTTTCATTAGGTTTGGCCGACCTAGTGTTTACACTTCATTCAAAGAATAAAATTTAATTAAAGAAGTGTATGGTTGATTCGAGATATTATTTTTGATCTTGAAAAATATTTTTTTATTAGTCCACTCTCATTCCTTTCCACCCTGAAAATGTTGAATCGCCGACCTATTTTTGAATTTATAAATTGAGGTATTTGTGGCCAACCTTGGAGAAAGTTTCTAAGGATGAGGACGGTATAAAAGAAAGCCGAGTTGTGAAGAATTGTATGATAGTGTGATGCAAAGTGATGAAAGTGATCCACAAATCATAAGAGAATTTTTTTTTGTGTGAGTGAGTTGTGACATCAGTTCTTCATTGTGTTGAAGGCAGTGAGCTAAAGGTTTCTACAATCCTTCGAATGTGTGTTAATTGATGTGGTGGATCTTTTGTTCTCTTTTGTATTTATAGGAAGTGAGCCTCCCTATTGGATAGTGAGTCCTTTTTGTAGGTAGTGAGCCTTTGTACTTGGATAGTGAGTCCTCTTTTGGGCAATGGGCCTTTGTATTCAATTTATAATATTTATATTGTGAGCTAACCCTCACCGTGGTTTTTTCCTCATTGGGTTTTCCATGTAAAAATATGGGGTTCATTGTGTTGATTTACTTTCTATTATTTGTGTTTTATGCTCTTAATAACAAAATAGTGTGGTTGTGGAATTAATAAGTATTGAAGTTTTAAGTTTTAATTATGTGACAACTAATTCACCCCCTCTCAATTGTCATGTGCTTGTTCAACAGTTTCTCCCCAACTTAAGCCTATTAACATGCAACAAAATAGATCAAATTGCTTCGCTTCTCACATTTGGAAGTATGGATTCTATCCAAAAGAGGGACTCCCTAGATCCTCAAGAAGATAAAAGTCGAGAAATTTTGTTGTCTGTTGATAGCATTGAGGTGATAGATAAAACAAAACCTCACAATTTTATTGTTGATTGTGATCTAGAGAGTATTGTAGATGATGCATTATCAACAATGGGAACTCAACTAATAGAAGTTGCAGAAGAGGTAATGAGAGAGAAAGATATGTTTGATTTTTCTAAGATTATTGTAGACATCTAAAATTGTCTTAGCCTATGAACTAGCATATAGCACTACATTTCACATCAAAACCTTCAAAAACCCTAATTTCCCCTATTAAATGAATAATACAACATTATTTAACTAACTCACTTTTTCATGATTTTTTAACTAATTAAATAAATTACATTTATTTAATAAAGTCCTAAAACCCTATTTTTGCTATTAATTGAATAATACGACATTATTTAATTAATTCACATTTTATCCTTTCAACCAATTAAATAAATTACATTTATTTAATAAAATCCTAATATAATGTTATTTTGTCCTAATTAGTTAAATAATGCCAATTATTTAATTACATCACTAAATCATTTTATTCCTCTAAGTTGATTGAATTATTAAATCATAATAATTTAATTAACTCACTTTCCCTCCAAAATTTGAATAATTTAAATAAACTATTCAAAAAATTATCAAAAATCAAATCAAACTAATACAACTTTGTTTGCAAAAGTCAAACTTGATTTGCACGCTCAACTCCAAAATGAATGAATTAATTAAATCACTTAATTAATCATTTTCAACCACTTTCCTATTTAAGCAAATTACGATCCCTTGATTTCTTAATCTATTCTTGACTAATCAATCTAATCCCTAATAGATCAATCTAATTTCTAACTAATCAATCTATTCCTCAATCCCATAGATTATTCAATCTATTTCTTCAATCACACAAATTTTCTAATCTATTTTGCATAGATTATTCATGTCTAAATCCTCTCAACAACCTTCAACCATTGATCTTGATTCAACATTGTTCAATCCTGATCGTCCATTTTAAATCACAATTTCTATATAACAAACCCCTTTCCTCACAAACAAAGGATTGAAGAACCAACAACATTTGCACAATGAAGTATTATCAATATTCCTAACCACCATTGATAGAGCTTTAACATTTCTTCAATCAACCAACATGCAACACATCAAAAGCTTCTCACACACAACAATGGAGGCTTCACAGTGATATGAACAATCCAACATCATGCAAACACACTCTAACATGGGATGGTAACCTCTTTTGTGTTTTTGAATTCATTTGGATAATCATAGTATTTATTTATATGTTTTCAATAGTTTAGAAAGTCATTTCATGAGTGAAGGAATAGATCAAGGATTTGTGTGTTTGAATTACATTAGATTCTATTTCATTTGCATTTGTCTTGTTTACGCTCCATGATTTTCCCCTTCACACATTTTGGAACGCCCAGTGGGACCTTGGTCCCCAACACTAATGATTTTGTGAGCAAAATTTGAAGTTATAGGTCTCGAAGGTGCTTTGGAAAAATCTTCACGCATAGATTTCTAGAAGTTGTTGCACTAGATTTCATGAAACTAGTGTACTTGACTCTGATTCTGGCATACTTGCTTTGTTAGGGATCTTTTGACATAACTTTTTGCATCTGATTTTAGCACTTGCTCTGTTTGGGCGCTTTTGACATAACAGGGCTCTATTGACTGGCAATCAAGACTTTTTTTACCCTATATTCAAATGACCATATCTTGGTTATACAAAAGTATTTTTCAGTGCTTTGTTTTTCAAAATATGGGGTAGAATTTCATGATCTTTGCAATGGTGTAGGTGGTTTTCAATTTTTGTATAGTTAACTTTTCCATTGGTGCGCTTAAAGTTAACTTACCTCGCAATTTGGTCTAGGTTGTAGGGTTTTGAAGCTTAATCAATTGTCTAACCCTAACATTTGATTGTGTGTTGTGTTTGGAAAGTTTCTAACATCTCGTGTAGATCTTGTAGGATTTATGGTGCATCTTTTTATGAAAACAACTAACACCTTTTTCTATAGGGAAGACAAACGGTCAAAGAACATCATATTTTTAATGCTTTTTAAGTTGGGAATCCTTTATTTTGGTGCATAAAAGAACACATTTGTGTTTAAGTGCTCTAAAATGAACCATTTCAATGCTTTTTAAATTCTAAAGAAATCTTTTATTTTGGTGCTTAAAAAGAACCTACAACAACACATTTTTTTAAGTTCTCTAAAATGGACCATTTCAATGCTTTGTAAGTTAGGAATCTTTCATTTTGGTGCTTAAAAAGAACATACAACAACACATTTGTTTTCTAAGTGCTCTAAAATGAACCATTTCAATGCTTTCTAAGTTAGGAATTTTTATTTTGGTGCATAAAAAGAACAACGCAAATGACCAAAATGATTTCTTTTTTTTGTTGATGCACATTCGCATTTGTTTTTGTTGACCAAGTAAGACCAGGATCAATTTAGAAACACTCAAGTTTTGGGCTTAAAAATGACCAAATCAGTCTTTTTGTATTGCACCTTTGCTATCTTAATGACTGATATCTAGAATACTTCACGTTGGTACAATTAAAAAATGGAAAATTCTTATGATTTTCACATATTATTTTGGGGATAGCACTGCTTGAGGTGTTTAAAAAGAATCAAACTACTATGAAATGTATTTTGTGCTTTCAGTGTTTGGAAAGCTAGATGGTTGTCTTCTCCCCTCCCACCTTTTGGAAATCTTGGGTGAGCAAAAACATCTTGAGCTTTGCACCTTTATTTTCAAAATCATACCTTCAAAGGGCCTACCTATTGAGACACATCTCACATCAGAGAACTCATAGGCGAACCAAGCGGTACTCTCATTTTGGATAGCTATATAAATAATTGTGGGTGTGCGGAAAGTTCTCACCCGCCGGGTGATGTTTTATACCAACATCTATCTCCCTTGGGTAGTATGCACATGATACGTTAAAATTCGAAAGGGCTAGGAGGCCTATTAATTCAAAAAAATGTCGCATGTATAGACATCTGAAACTAATAATCCAAAAATGTTACTAAGAGCCAAATGTTTGTAGAACCTACCCTTTAATCCAAAAATATTCTTTGAAAGTGGTGCATCAAGATTTACTTATGAGAAGTTCTTGCCATGTCTGACTTCAGGCCCATGCCATAAGTTGCATATAAATCATCCCTTCAGGGCATGAGGCAAGCCTACCTAAAATGATAGTTCCTATATCTAGTGTTGTAAATGCTTGTTTATGTTAAACTTGCCATAAACATTCAAAACAAGATTGGCATCAAACTATGTGCCGGATCTAAAAGAAATACATCTAAACAAACACTAAACATGATGGTTGAATCACAAACCCTTTGACTTAGTGTATGATTTTAAGAGAAGCCCTATATTTGCACTCCTTAAAGGATCTCCTTAAAGGTTTTTGAATATTCATGCTTCAATTTTAGGCTAGACATTGGCTCAAATTAAATGTTGGAAACTATGAATTGAGTATCATGATTTCACAAATTAAAGCCATAAACATACAAGTCACACAAGTACATGCTTCTTGAGTCATTCAAAGTTGTATCACTTGCCACATTTGGAAATAGATCAAAATGTCCAAAAACTGGAAGAAAAACATCAACACTACTACCAAAATACTGAATCTGGAAAACCAATTTACACAAAGGCCGCACTTGCTACTGATTTTAGCACATTTGATCCAAAATTGGGTGCACTTTCTAGAAAAGTCCTCTTTTTTTCTCTATCCCAGAAATGTAACTGATGAAAATCAGTTACACTTGACAAAATTTGTGCACTTGGTTCAAAAGCAATGCACTTTCTTCTTTTTTCTCGCACTTGCTTCTTAGAAACTGACACACTTGCCTAAAATCTACTTGCAATTTCCAAGAAATTTTGCTTTTGACAGAGTAACCCACCACATTTGACAAAAACATACAGAGGCTACACTTGACATTTCATCTCACACTTGCTTCTCAGAAACTAGCACACTTGACACATTTCAAGCTGTAGTTGATAAATCTAGCCGCTATTACTCATAGTTTGTCTCTTTTGCTAAAAACACCTCGCTTCTGCTTTATCCTGCTAGCCATCAGAAAAAATGAATCAAAGCTGCTTACAAGATCCTTGTTAAAAAAATAATTGGAAACCTAGATAAGTCATATATAGTCCTTCATCCATCTTCACATTCCATCCTACTTTTTGAAAATCAGAATAAAAAAGAACAAACCTGGATTATTCCCTCACTCGATCTTCTAAGATATCAATAGTTACTTGGAAATCACAGATAGCTTAAGTAAGCTTTTCTGCAACATATCTTCTAGAAGAAGAAGTGAGATATCAATTCAGGCCTTTCAGCATTTTGAGTTTTGAGAATACTGTCACCCCAAAATAGCACTCAAACCCTAGGGTATTGAGCTTCATAAACAACCATATCAAAACACCATTTCACCTTATGACCATTTGATGACCAGTTGCTCCAGTTCAACCTTTTCCATAGTTAAGAGTCACAAAATGTTTACAAAGATCTTGACAAAAGAAATGCTAGTATACCCCCAACAAAAGCCACAAACAAAAACCACATGATGAAATTAAATAATACAACCCTCAAAAACCCTAATTCCCCTATTAATTAAATAATACAACATTATTTAATTAATTCACTTTTTCATCATTTTTTGACTAATTAAATAAATTCCGTTTATTTAATAAAGTCCTAAAACCCTATTTATGCTATCAATTGAATAAAATGACATTATTTAATTAATTCATATTTTATCATTTTGACCAATTAAATAAATTACATTTATTTAATAAAGTCATAATCTAATGTTATTTTGTCCTGATTAGTTAAATAATACAAATTATTTAATTATGTTGCTAAATCACTTTATTCCCCTAAGTCAATTGAATTATTAAATCATAATATTTAATTAACTCACTTTCCCTCCAAAATATGAATAATTTAAATAAACTATTCAAAATATTATCAAAAATCAAATCAAACTAATGCAAATTTGTTTGCAAAAGTCAAACTTGATTTGCATGTTCAACTCCAAAATGAATGAATTAATTAAATCAGTTAATTAATCATTCTCAACCACTTTCCTAATTGAGCAAATTATGATCCCCCAATTTCTCAATCTATTCCTGACCGATTAATCTAATCCTTGACTAATCAATCTAATTCCTAACTAATCAATCTCTTCCTCAATCCCATGGATTATTCAATCTATTTCTTCAATCACATAAATTGTGTAATCTATTTTGCACATATTATTCATGTCTAAATCCTCTCAACAACCTTCAATCATTGATCTTGATTCAACATTGTTCAATCCTGATCGTCCATTTCAAATCACAATTTATATATAACAACCTTCTTTCCTAAAAAAAAAGGATCGAAGAATCAACATCATTTGCACAACGAAGTACAACCAATATTCCTAATCACCATTGATAGAGCTTCAACATTTCTTCGATCAACCAACACGCAACACATCAATAGATTCTCACACACAACAATGGAGGCTTCGCAGTGATATGAACAATATGACATCACGTGAACACACTCTAACATGGGATGGTAACCTCTCTTGCATTTTTGAGCTCATTTGGATAATTGTAGGATTTGTGTTTTTGAATTAGATTAGATTTTATTTCATTTACATGTGTCTTGTTTACGTTCCACGATTTTCCCCCTCACACATTCTAGATAGATTTAATGCCACCGTGGGGAAAAAAAAATTGTTGGATAGATTTAAGAAAATTTTGGACTAGTTGGGTCAAGACAATTATTCTTATTGGGACTTTAATGCAATAACTTCCATTATAGAAAAGGGAAGAATTTTTCTGCCTCAAAATATAATGGTGGACTTTCAATCTTTCATTCAAGATAATGCTTTAGTAGACATGCATCCAAAAAATGTGAAATATACATGGAAAAATAGGAGGAAAGACTTCTTGTAGATAGTTGAAAGGTTAGACAGATTTTTATCTTCGCCAAATTGGATTATTGGAGATTATCTGTTGAAATCAGAAATTTTTCCTTTAAATGCCTCATATCACTTTGCAATATCTCTAGGTATCTTACCAAAAAAGTAAGATCAAATCAAAAATCATCTTTCAAGTTTGAAGCCATGTGGTTCTACAATCCATACTTTATTCATCTACAGAGGCAATGGTGGGTAAGTGCCGCTTTTTGTAAAGGTTCAAGAATGTTCCAGTTATGTAAGAAGCTCAAATACTTAAAACAACAGATAAAGATTTGGAATGTTCAGGTGTTCAAGAATATTTTTGTGCAAAAGGATTTGGTTTATAAATAACTTTTAGAAATTAATGAACAAATTATTTCCCATGGGATGGATGTGTTAGCATTTGAAAGACATAAAAAGTTACAAGAGGAATGGAATGAACATATTTCATGGGAAGAGGTTTATTGGAAGTAGAAATTTGGGGAATTCTGGTTAAAAAAATGGTGATAGGAACATAAAAAAAACTCATATCTCAGCCCAGATAAAGAGGGCTAAAAACTCAATTTTCTCAATTCATGACAGTGCAACATGAACATTGTTGATTAAGGAAGAGTTTATTCAAAACAAAGGGATAAAATTCTTTTCAAATTTGCTAACTGGTACTAAATTTGTAAATCCATAGTTGGATAGAGAAAGAGAAGAGTTCCTAGAAGCAATTCCTAAACTAGTTATTCAAGAGGAAAATGAGAAACTATTGAAACCTTTCACTTTAGAAGAAGTTAAGTCAGTTTTTTTTCATTCCCAGTAGATAAAGCACCAAGGCCGAATGGTTTTACAACAATTTTCTTCCAAAAGTGCTAGGATTTCATAGGAATTGACCTTCTAAGGGAAATGGAGGAATCAAGATAGGCAGGTGGTATGCTAAAGTAGATTAATATAACACACTTTAGCAATAATACCAAATTTCAACTATCCAAGTACATTTTCAAACTTTGGGCCAATTTCTCTTTGTAACACTATCTACAAAATCTTCACCAAATCTATTTATCTTAGATTACACCCTCTTGTATCTAAAATAATATTTGAAGAGCAGAGTGGTTTTGTGCCAAGTAGGGAAATGTCTAACGGGGCTCTTGTTGCACATGAAGTTCTTCATTCCATTGCAACAAATAAACTTTCATCCATGATTATAAAACTAGATATGATGAAAGCATATGATAGGGTTGATTAAACATTCTTGATTCAAGTTCTACAAAAAATTGGATTCACCCAAAAATGGTGCAAATGGATTATGTCATTCCTATTAGGGGCTAAGTTCTCAGTAATCATAAATGGCTCTCTAGTGCGACTTTTTAGCTGAACACAAGGGGTTCATCAAGGTGATCCTCTATCACCTTTTCTATTTATCACTCTTGTAGAGGGGTGAAGCCACAATAGTGGTTTACAATTGAAGTGGGGAAGGAAAACTCATAGTAAATGAATGCATGGCAAAGAAATTGATTTTAGGGGTTCATATGAACCTATTGGTTCGACTAAACCCATTAAGGGTTCACTAGAACCCAGGTTCGGGTGAACCCTCCTAATAATTTCCCGCCAAAAAAGCCATCAAAACCCCTTATAGAAGGGGGGTTCAAATGAACCCTGGTTCAAGCAAACCCATAGGGGTTCACTCGAACCCCTATGGGTTCGTTCGAACCCCCTTTATTCCTCATCCCCTCCTTGAGACAAAAAAAACCTAAATTTTGGCACTTCAGAGCTTGGGTTGAGGATGAAAATGGAAGAATCTTCACAAACCCAACTTGAATCAGGTAGTCCTTAGAACGAGCTATCCAACGAATATAGTTGTAATATGTTTTGGTTTTATTATGTATTTGTTGTTTTAGTTTTATTAAACATAGGTTTTTCATCGAAAATGAAGGTCTCTATTCTGCACATGTGGAAAAATAGTAGATTATAAAAAAAAATTTGAAAAATATGAGTGCACCAGATATTGAAGTCCATGATCCAACAAAAAAAAATTTTGAATTTTGATATATACAAATAAAGTTGTGTTATACCTACTACGCCTATGTCCTAATTATAATTATTTGACTTTGAAACTTGATTAAAGAAAAAAATATTCATTAAAATTGTTCAACCAAGTGGAAGCACTAGATATCAGAGTTACAAATCTAAATTCAAAAGAATTAGAATTTTATCCTTCATGGAAAAAAAAAGTTATGTGTTATACTTGGGTGTGTCACTCTTTTAAAAATGTTGTTTTTGAAACCAATTCTCGTGGGGAGATGAAAAAAGAAGTGCAATCTGATTCCAAAATTTTGAAAAAAATATTTTAGAATCTAAAAACAAAATGTGATGAGACCTCTAGTTTTCATCATCTCCAAATCTCTTCATATGGTTTAGCTTATAGGTTCCCTAATGTGAAGATTTAGTTTTAAAAAAATTTCAAAGGTCCGGGCCACAAAAATTGTAAACCACTATTGTGGGATCACCCAGAGGCATTGAGCAAAGCTATTCATAAGGTGCATAATTAGGTTCTTTACAAGGGATTTCTATCCCAAATACTAATTTCACAACTCGCTCTTTATTTGTTAATGACACAATACTCTATGGTAACACAACTATATCAAAAGAAAAATAGATAAAAGAGGTTTTGGATAAGTATACTATAGCCTCGGGACAAAAAATAAATTAAGGAAAATTGAAGATTTATTTTTTTAATGTAAAATCAGCTGTAAAGAGGAAAATAGTAATGATTCTAGGCTTTCAACAAGAAGAACTACCTTGTAAGTATCTAGGAATTCCTTTCTTTGCAAGGGCAGTAAGGTTTCATATTGGAAAAAGACTATCCAAAGTATCCAAGCAAAAAATTTGTCATGGAAGGGAAGGTGGCTCTCATTGTCGTGATGGATTCTAATGATTAAAGAAATGTTATCCACAATTCCCAACTGTTACATGTCAATATTAAAAGCACCAAAGACCATTATAGAATAAATTAAAAAACTATTCAGGAACTTCTTATGGTCTGGAAAAATGGATAACAAAAAGAAAATACTTCTAATATCTCTGGAGAAGATATGTATTGAAAAGTTTAAAGGAGGAGTAGGGCTATACAACGTGGTAGCAAAAAATCTATCTTTAGGTGTCAAATTTGTATGGAATATGTACTCAAATCCAAACTTGAAATGGTGTAAGATCATGCAAGCCAAGTATCTCAATAATACAACTCCATCCAAGATTCTCACCATTTTAAACCCCCTATCAAGATCAGTTATGTGGATTTTCTTAATAGCTTGTAGGAAGCTTATTGTTCCATATATAACTTGGGAGGTCCATAATGGGGAAGAGGCGCTATTCTAGAAGGATTCTTGGAATGGAAACCCTCCTCTAAATTCAATGCATAATTTTATAAACACCAAGGATATATTAATAGAAAGGTGGGGTTCAAAAGTGAAATATTTTCTTTAGGGTGCAAATGCTTTAACAAGCTGGGTAAATTGGAAGCATTTTTCAAACTAATCAATCCCTGATGAGCACAAAATGGTATTGAAAAAATTCTTGATGGAAGGATTGTTTATTAGTCAACAACAAGAGATAGTCTAAGATGGGCTCCTTCAAAAATAGGCAATTATTTAGTTAGGGATAAATGCAAGCCAATCTCACAAAATGGAATACAATTGGAATCTCAAAGGGCTTACTCTTTCTATTGGAATGCAATAATCTTTCCAAAAGTAGGTTGCTTTGCATGGCTAGCAATTAAAAAAAAAGATTCTAACAAGTGACAGATTGTCAAAGCTTGGGATTGCAGAACCATTCAAGTGTGTACTATGTGAAATATATTTTGAAGATGTAAATCACCTTATTTTGTCATGCCCATTAGCTCAGTCATGTTGTTTTTTTGTAAAAATAAAATTGAACTAGCAATCTCCACTACCAAAGAGATTGTGGGATTTATTTTCAAGTTGGCTGGTGATATACAAAATTCCTTTTTTGCAAGCATCTGGAGAGTCATAGTGGCTATGGTAGTTTGGGAAATATGTTGGGTGAGGAATAAGTGCATATTTAGAAAAGAGAAACTAAACAAGGAGCATGTATTAAGAAAATTAGAGCAATCAATTTCAAAGGTAGCTAATGGTTATGTGTACAAAGCTAAGCAAGTAGGATCCATATTCACTAATTAGGATACTCTTTTAATATTAGTGTACATTGGGTTATGAATAGTCGGCTTGTGGCTATCTTAACTCTCTATTAAGTCATATTATCATTAGTATATTGTTATTTAGTTGTTTAGGTCAGCCTAAGTCTTATATAGGTGTGTCTATGTCGGCCTAGGTGATATCCTTGGCATAAATAGGTATATATAGGAGGTTGTGAGTCTTATTTCATTATCAGTTGTGAAGTGTGTTCTCATTAGAGATATTTGGAGGTTTTCCCCCTCAAAGTGGCTTGTTATTCTTAGTTATTATCAAGTATTTGCAGCATATTTCATATCATATTCTTCTATTGTGCAAGTTATTTTATAACAAGTGGTATCAGAGCATGATCTTGGCACCATAGAGACAAGGTTTTTCTCAATTTTGGAGGCGATTTTGGGAAGAGCATATCTTTCAGATTTTGGCGAATTTTTTTCTGATTTTTAAAGGGTTTTTGAAGAAAATATTGAAGAAGCTACAGTATAGATTTCAGAAGAATTGGAGCAGAGTTAAGCGAATTATTGCAGAATTATGGTTTCTACACTATTTTTTTGGAGTCTACATATCGCGCACATATTGTTGAATTGAAGTCTGATTTTTATTGGGTTTTTGAAGACATACCAAAGGAGATTACAGTAAAAATTTCAGATAATTTGAGTTTCATTTGTGTGATTTAGTTCAAAATTAGTGGTTTCCATCATGACGGGGCCTGCAACAAGGGTTAAAAAGAATGTTGTCACTCCGGGGAAGACTCCTGATAAGGATGGTGAAACAATCAAGGATGTTACTCATAATGAGGAAATCAATAGGGTAAAGGAAGAAATTTCCTCAATTAAGATGCATATGTGTGACCTAAAAGGAGATATGTCGGACCTACGAAACCTATTAAGCGACTTTATGAATAAACCAAGAAAGGAGGTCTCAAGCAGCCACGAACCAGAAGAAGAAGAAGAAGAAGAAGATACAAATGAAGAAGAAGAAGAAGAAGATACAAATGAAGAAGAAGAAGAAGGAGAAGAAGAAGAAGAAGAAGAAGAAGAAGAAGAAGAAGAAGCGAAAGAAGAAGAAGAAGAAGAAGAAGAAGAGGAAGAAGAAGAAGAAGAAGAAGAAGAAGAAGAAGAAGAAGAAGAAGAAGAAGAAGAAGAAGAAGAAGAAGAGGCATATGCAGAAATAGAAGAAGCAACAATAGAAGAAGAAGAAGCAAAAGACCAACCAAAAGAAGAAGAAACAGAAGAAGGCAATGAAGAAGAAGTTCAAGAAGAAGAAGTTCCTAATCAAGCTATGCAAGGGTACCATATATTATTCCTCACCTCTTCCTTTATGACACATCAAAAGGTTCAGGCAAAGAAGAACACATTCATCGCCATCAAGAGCTTGAGGTAAAGGGAAGACACATCTTGGAGCTGAAGTTAATTTTCCAGACACGCATGAAGAAGCTGGTGACATCAACAATTCCAAGTTACCTCATTACAAGGAAATATTTTCTAATTGAAGATGCCACATGGGAGGATGAGGAGTTCATTCAAAAGTGTCCAAACTTGATTAGCATTGAGGACAATGCTTCTTTGAAGAAGGGGGGCATGCTACGCCCTTAATATTAGTGTACATCGGGTTATGAATAGTCGGCTTGTGGCTATCTTAACTCTCTATTAAGTCATATTATCATTAGTATATTGTTATTTAGTTGTTTAGGTCAGCCTAAGTCTTATATAGGTGTGTCTAAGTCGGCCTAGGTGATATCCTTGGCATAAATAGGTATATATAGGAGGTTGTGAGTCTTATTTCATCATCAAGTTGTGAAGTGTGTTCTCATTAGAGATATTTGGAGGTTTTCCCCTCAAGTGGCTTATTATTCTCAGTTATTATCAAGTATTTGCATATTTCATATCATATTCTTCTATTGTGCAAGTTATTTCATAACAAATTAGGATGCAAATTTACTTCTAGATTGGTCTCACCTTTCCCTACCCTTTAAAGGAGGTCTACATCAATTAGCATATCATAAAATTGATAGAACTAAGATTGTATGGAAACCACCTCCCTTGGGATATCACAAATTAAAATTTGATGGTGTCGCTAGGAGAAAACCTGACACTTTTGGAGCAGGTATTACTATTAGAGATTACAAGGGTATGTTGATAAGTGTTATGCCAATTAGGCTCCACCTGGTACAAACAATGTAGTAGAGGCTCAAGAGTTGTTACATGGTTTAAAATTAGCCCTTAACCTCAAAATTTCAAAGATTCAGATAGAAGGTGACTCATTGGTGTTAATAAATGCATGTAAGGAAAGAAAGATCCAAAATTAGAAACTGGATTATATACTGAAGTAGATTTGGTCCTTGTTGGATAAGTCGGGAGCCCACCAAATTATGCACACATATAGAGAGGGGAATAACCTAGCAGACTATCTAGCGAACATAAGGTTTGAGCAAAAGGAAGTAGAATTTACCGATGACACTAATCTTGAGAAAATACAAGAGAAAGTGGTAGCTATTCTAGCAAAGGGAGGAGGTGTGGTGATATGATGCCTCACTATTGTTTTCAAAGTTATGTTTTACGCAAGTTTATTGTGCTTATGCATGTGTGAAGTGATGTTTGCAAATATTATTATAGTTGTCCTTACACAACTATAACATATGTGGCATTACAAAGTATCATGTACTTTTATGATTACAATGAGTTTAATCGGCTAGAAGCTTGTAGACAAATCTAGAGGATAATTTTATTCATACAGAGGACATATTTCATGTGGGGGATTACATAAATAGGGTGCATGAGGAACAACTTTGCAAGCACTTTGATTTAGTGCATTTTTAGTGAAATACGTGCCTCCCCCAATGGCTTTAATCTTGAAGTGACAACAAGCATAAAGATAAATTATTATACTATCTATATTTTTGCACCTAAGCATGTGAAAGTAATTATAATTGTGATAATATTCATTATTTACCATCCTCTCCTAAATATTCTTAGAAAGTTGGTGTTTTATAGAGCATTATTTGTAACAGTGCCAAAGTTTTAACAAGGTCCTACTTTGTAAATAGCAACACCATATCGGTGAAATCCTGGGTGTTTCTTCTTAGAAAATTTCTATGTTGAAGGTCATTTTATGCAACAACGATGGTGTACACACTTCGAAGGGCCTTTACTACACCATAGTCGATGTATGTTTTGAAGGGCATTGTCTACAATAGGGATGGTGTGTGTTTCAAAGGGTATTTTCTACAACAGTAAAGTCAAGGTCCTGGTTTGTGAAGGGAAATGTCAACAATAGAGAAATGGTGTGACATTGTGAACAAAAGAGAAAGATGAAGTACTACCCCATAAGCTATAGGGTTCATTTTTTGTCCTACCATGGGAGAGACCATTTTCAAGTTGCTTGGATCAAGAACAATTGCAATTGGAATTCAAGGTGCAATGTCCCAACATGTACAAGTGCATCAAGTGCATAATTGGGGAAAAAAATCTTCACTCATAGGCATGAAGGTTGATTTTTCCCTCTAAGCTTGTTTCAATTTTCATTTCAAACCTTTTGGACTTTCTTCAATGCTTTGAATCAGTGCAAACAATTGCAACAAAGGTGATTAATAGTGTTTTCCTAGAAAACAACGCTTTATTGTATGACATTCAAGCCCATGATATTTGGAATGGGGAAGACTATGTAGGTGGGTTGTTCGCACATCATTTCTTGTTGCATAAAATGGATTTCATATCAGCCTATGATGCTTTGAAGCTCTCCTTTGAACTGAATAGCCATAGCTTCCTTAATAGGGATTTGAGTAGAATCACTCATGAAAATGGGGGGATATAGTTGCAAGATTCAAGGAAAAATACCAATCCATTTCTTTTCTACTTGCACATATTTTCCTATAGGATGCTACTCTAGTGATCCCACCACCACCGAGAATGTTGGTTCCAAATATAAATGTGATGAAAAATTTATAGAATGGCATGGAAAGGAAAGAACAAGAAGGTGAAAACTCTATATATAAATACAAAAATACACACATATATACATATCAAGAATTTTAAGGTTCACTAATTATATGGAACTTATGGTTGATAATTTGAGAATTTTAAGCTTTCAAGGATCTACCTATATAATATCCTTTTTTATACACTAATTCACACATACACACATGCATACATATATAAATTAAAAAATACACACATATATACATACATATACAAACAAACAAATAAAACACACATACATGCATGCATACATAATTGACACATGCATATGTATGTATGTATGTATGTATGTATGTATGTATGTATGTATGAGGATTGTGCACCTATATTTGGTACTTGATCTATTTCTAGTATGTGCTTCTTATCTATAAGACAACCATGTAACGAAAAGTATGAACAATTTTCAATATAGAAAACACATGTAGAAAATGAAAAATTATGTGTATATTTCTATCATCTACATCTTGAGCGATCTTGGTTGGATGAAAGAAAGAGAGAATTTTGGAATTATTTAGAATATAATGGAAATAGGAACTGTATGCTTCAAATATGACTCACCACTACTACAAATGAAACAAATGGTACAAACATGGAATGCTCATGTTGATCATACAAGTGGTGGGCTAGTAAATTACTCGCATGAAAACCATACTTTTTGAAACATAGGGAAATGGGAAGGTGAAATAGGTAGACTTGAAAATGAGGGATCTATGCCAAAAGAAAAAGGAGGTGTCCACCTAATCACAAAACCACCTTTCCCATGTTCATTAGGAAGAGGGATAGTGCCAAAAATGGTTTAAATTGATTTACAACCCTCAAGGTGAGTCAACCTTAGGTTTGGACACTATGTTGCCCTAACTTCCTTATGACAGAAATGACTGAACAATAGTTTTGGAAGAAGAATAAAAGTGCATTAAAAATAAAACATATGAGATATATCACTTGGAACATGAAATATTATGATAACACTGATAAAAACAACCATTAACCAACAGATTTGAGAAGGTTAGGATGGTGTTAACCTAGCTCCAAAAGTGGGTTTTAGGCTCTGTTAAAGGACATATTCACCCAAGGGTGAATGGGTCTCTGTACAGGGCTCTAAAAATTTTTTTTGCAGTCCTCAGATCCCAAATCTAAGCTTTTGATTCCACCAAGTTTGATTTTCAAAAAGCCAAAAATAAAACTTATAGGTTAGTTTCTATGTCTTGACAACTTTGATGAAAACTTTGACAACTTTGCAAAATTGCACCTTTGATCCAATTTCAATCCTTCTTTACCTTCAAATATGCAAACACACAAAGAGGAGAAAAATGTTCATTTTTTGTGTATAAGGGTTTTTTCCTTGGTCAAACCCTAGTTTAGAAATTAAACCTTGATAATAAAATAATAATAAAATGAAGGAAATGCTAAAAGAACAAAGCTTGTTACACCTCACCAAATCCTTTAGCGACTGCCCTTAGAGGAATGAAATCTAACACCTCTTAAGGATTGGATATTGCATGAAATGGTTTGATTGGATGCTTGATTTGACACTTGATTTGATGCTTTAAAACTTGAAACCTACACAATATTAGCTCAAAAACATGCATGAACACACATAAATCTTGACATCGTGATAGGATCTTGAACGCTGCAATAAATGACTGATAAATATGCTCTCCAATGCTCCTGACAATGATCTTTTCTCTTGTGAAATATGAATTGTGCAACTTCTTAAATTTTAGATTTGAATTGATAAAAAAACCTTGTATTTATAGGTGTTTCCTTTGTTACCCAACAATTAAACATCACAAGCTGACCTTTGCAATTTGAATTTAGATCATTAAAATGCCAGCAAAAAAATATTAAAAAAATGGGATCCAAGACTTAAGGAGGACCAATTTTCCCTTGGGTGAATGTGTCCTAGGCCCCAAACCTAGGACACACATTTTCAAAGATGTGTAATTAAGTGTAGAAATTGATTAAATGTGGGTTTCCCTTTCAGAAAAAAAAGATTAATTAGGCTTGTGAATGCATAATTGGGCCAACTAAAGGCTAAATTAAGTCCAATTAATTAAGGGAATGCAAACATAGCGTGAAAATTTAAAGGCGTACATTTTTCTACACTACACTTTTGAATGGTGGGAAGTTGGGTGGACTATCTTTTTCATGAGGGATTTAAGTGTTTGGTGGATAGTGATGATGTTTAGTTGAGGTGTAGTTGTTGTATGAACACATTTCCTCCTTTATGAAGAGCATTAAGTTATTTGAATGGATTTGAAGAGAAGTTCCAAATAGTCAAACTCTCATTTGAATACTTCATTTAGGTGGATGATTTCAATTTGTTGCAAGAGGTCATTCTCTCATTTGACTCTTTTTAGATCATTCATTTGTTTAAATACTATGGTAGTTGTAAGAGTTGGTGATTTCTCCCTTAGCCCTCTCAAAATAATTTCCATGAATAGTCATCTATAACTCTATGACAATGGGTGTGAAGCGCTTTAACCATAATTGAAAGGAATATGAGAAATTTAAAAATTATGTCTTCATGTTTCTATGAATTTATTATTTCTTGTTTATTTTTCAAATTAAAAAATGAAAAAATCTCATAGAATATGATTATTGCAGTGGACAAAAGACGTGAATATGCTTGGAAATATAAGCTTGCAAAGCGTAAGATAAAATATTCCCAATGGAAGTGTTTGCAATTTGGTGGAACATTAGGGTTTCCTTTGAAATACCTATAGGTGAGCATGTTTCGAGCAAAATTCCTTAAGTCTTTTTTTTAATATTTGTAGGTTTTAGGAAAAATGTGTTCAATCAAATACGTTTTGCTCAAAAAATATTTGATTGAATAAAAAATTGTTTGAAAGACACTCGATCGAATGCTTCATGCAACACATACTCCAAATAGAAACAACTTGGTTTTGACTGAAACCTATCTGGTCAAATACGTTTCTATCAAAGACCTTCTAATATAAACTATTATTTTTGCCAAAAGTTTGACACAGGTTTGCATGATTTTATTCTATAATGAGATAGTGACAGAGATATAAAGAGATAGAGGGAGAGGGAGGGATAAAGAGATAGAAAGTAAGAGGGACACACACACATATATAAAGAGAGATAGAGGGAGAGGGATAAATAGAGAAATAGATATCTAGTGAGAGTGAGACAAATAGAGGAGACGGAAAGGGATATGGAAAAAGAGTGGGAGAGATAAAGAGAGAGAATACAAAGATAAGGTGATGAAGGGAGAGATAGGGATATAAATAGGGGTAAAGAGATAGAGAGAAATAAACAAGAGGAAGGGAGAGATCTATAGTAGAGATAGAGAAAGAGAGGGAGAGGGAGAGATAGAGATAGAGGGAGGGAGAGCTAGAGAATAAGATAGAGAGAAAGGAAGAGATTTAAAGATATAGAAGGATAAATATATATGCATAGTGGGGAGAGCGATAGAGAGTGAGAGAGATGGGGGAGAATAGAGAGGTAGAAACAGGATTAGGGAGATATCCAAAGATACTAAATTGAATGATTTTTAACTTATTATAAATTGAACCACATTTCATAACATGAGCACATTATGTAGCATGTTCATGTTACAAAACTCACTTTCATTTTATAATGAGAGTGTGTTTCATAATAGGAACATGTTAAATAATGTGCTCATGTTTTATAAACAATTTTTTTCTTGTCAATTTTGTCTTGGAATAGGTTTGGGCAATGAGCCTAAAGACTTGAACTATTAATTTTCCTCTATTTTATGTGGTTTTGACCTTCAAAGTTGTTTTTCAACTTGTACATCATTATTTTTACATATTAGATAACGATATTTAATAAAATTACCACCAAAATGTGTATGTCTTCTTAACTTTCTAACCACAATTGTTTTTTGAATTTGAAATACATTAAATATTTATTTTTAATTTCTTTTGCTAATGTTTATGTTTTCCTTAGATATATATGTATTGACTTTTTCTTTATAAATTTTAATCTACTTAATAAAATTTGAAAAAATATAGGCTTTTTCTGTATTTCATTCTTAACACATTAATATATATATATATATATATAAATTATTTTTGTGCAAGTTATGTGACACAGATTCCTAATGATACATTTTTTTTTAGGATGTATCCACTTTGAAATATCAAAAAAAATAATTAAAAAAATTACTAGAAAATACATAACTTCTAGTGCCCACTCTTAACTATATTTTTTCAACCATTTTAAAAATACTAAATGTAGCAAAAAATAGGGGGACACACACTAGCCACTATGTTATGTTTTACTAAGAAAAATAGGAACATTTTTGTGTGTGCACAATATTTCATACTCTTAATGTTAACTATTTTTAATAAACTTTAGTAGCTTAGAAACTAAATTTAGAGTACTAGAATCCTTGTTCTTGTTGTATCTTCAAATTTTGAATGCATACATATCAAATTACTCATTTAGGTTTAGGTTTAGGTAATTTCAAAAAAAAAAAAGTGATCACCTTTGACCTCGTTTTATACACCATTTCCATGCACTTACCCCTTTCTACTAATATTCTTTGTTTTTTTGGATTAAAATATAATTTCAAGTGTTCCAAGGTAGATGTAGGGAATTTTATAGATTCTTATAGGAATTTACCCTTTCTCTCATTTCTATGTAGGTTTGTGATTATGTGATCTTATATGAGGCAAAGATCCAATAGGGTATTGAAAGTCACCTTTTAAACAGAGGTAAGGTTAAAGTGAATAGTGGTGCTATTAATGATAATGATTTTGGTTCTAATAATGTTAATATTTTGAGTCCTAGAGGCCATGGAAATGCTCCTATTTCCACTTTCCCAAAATGATGGATTAAGAAGTGTTTAAAGTACATGGTGTGGGACTTGGCCAAGAAGGATAACATGTTAATTGAAGTTGAAGAAAGGACGAGAAGGATGAGATGAAGACTACTATTGATTAATGGTGTATTGTTATATTGGAATTGTTGCAAAGACGACCGTCGTTGCACCAAAAGATTGACATGTTAATGCCCAATACAATCGTTGGATTTATACAAGATCAAGATCCATAGGAGGCGGTTAAACCATGTCACGAAGCCCAAGCGTTGTGCTGGACTATGCCTACCATAGGAAGAGGAGACCAAGAGTCACACCTTGCAACAATCCCCCCCAGTGAAAGCACAAGGTTTGAACCTGTGACCTCGACTCTGATACCAATTGTTGCAAAGATGACTATCGTTGCACCAAAAGATTGACCTATTAATGCCCAATACAACCATTGCATTTATATAAGATCAAGATCCACATGAGGCGGTTAAACCATGTCACAAAGACCAAGCGTCATGCTGGACTACGCCTACCACAGGAAGAGGAGACCAAGGGTCACACCTTGCAACAGGAATAGGTTATTTTATTTCTTTACTACAACTAGTTAGGTTTTATGTGCTACAAATTCTTAAATTATAGTGCACTTTTATTTTATCCTTGATGACACTTCAGTTCTAAATGTATTACTAAGGTCTAGATATATGATCTAGATGTAATATCTTATAGCTCTATGAGAGATTATAGTTTTCTTTTGTCTCTTTAGTATAAAATGCACTCTTTGAGCTATCTTTGTAAATATTTTCATTAAAAAAGAGGTTGGATTCACATTAACATGGGACTACAAAAGAATACAATTAAATCCTCCCAAATTAAAATTAAAACCTAATTTAAAAATTTATTGTTAAAAGTTACCATGCATGTATATTTTTAGTTTTTTTTAAAAAGTGAAGGGTGATGAGTTGTGGCTTCACTCATTGAATTTGCATGAATTATTTTATAACATATTCAAAAGTTTATCAAATTACTAAGAAAATAAATAAACTATCTAACTCACTACCTTAAATCTTACCAAATTAATAATTGCTAATAGATTGAAACTATTTAAAGAAACAAATCAAATAAGATATTAAACTATTTGCATAGATATTGTAATAATCTTGAGACTTTGATATAAAATATTGATATAGAAAGAGTTGGGGTTCAATATCATTTTATATAGTAAAGGATAATGATAATATATAATAGAAGCCTTCTTGTTGAATATCATTAGGTATTTTTGTAGCAAAAGAAAATACAAACAAACAAGTAAAACATTTGGAACTTTGGAAGGTTTAAGATAAAAGTAGCCAAAAAAACCATTTAGCATAAGTAGTGACAAATGATATCACCTTGTCATCTTGCATGGTGGAAGAAACCATACCATGGCCCGAGGTAAATTATTCTACTAAATTTTATAATTAATATAGAAATTAGAAGAATTTTTAATTAAAAAAATTAATAAGAACATTCTACATTAATAGAAAAAAGAGTATCTTATACAATAAAGACTAGACTTAGAACATAGTGAATGAAATGATCGACACATAATATTGAAGAATTGGTCAAGACAATAGTAGAATTGGTGGATTCATTCTAAGTCAAAGTAGATAAATAAGATGGAGGTGGTAAAGAGTGAAATTTTTGGGTGATATTAAATACATTGTCCCTATATAATTTCTCTAATTTTCAAAGTCATCAAATATGAGGACTCTAATGCACTTATTTTGGGAGAGGTTTTAAGTGCAATGAAACTATTTCTTGGCCAAATGAAATATATTGTACAAGAGAAAGACCCTAAATTATGGTTCCATAATGAACATATTCACTCAATCATTCAATAGATGTGGAATAAAATCAACACTCTCTTACACATGGCTACCTATATATCCAACCTGAAGTGGTATATTCAAAGGATTGATAGTGTTACCCTTGTGGAGGATGTTGAGGAGAAGGTTGCATTCAAAAGGATATTTATAAGATGTATAGTGTTAAGGATGTTTCCACCATTCATGCCAAGCAAAAAAAAGTTATAGCTCTTAGAGAATATCTAGAAAATGCTAAGATGGATGGGGAGACTATGACATATGGGAATCTTGTTCTATGGTGGACTAGTCATGGGCCTAATTTTTTGACAACCACCCTAGCCATTCATTTTTTTCTCTAGGTTTCTTATTATTTTTATACTAAGAGGAATTGATGTAATTATAACAACATCCACTCTATTGAGCTGATTAGGATTACTTCTAGGAGAGAAAAGAATCTTGTGGCTATACATAGTGCCTTATTTCTCATTGATTGCAACACACTTAAAACCAAGAAGACTTATGTAGCCTAATGAAATGTATATTTGAAGGAGCCATCATAGGTTGATGATGATGTGGCACAAATAGGATTAGATGGTATTGGTTTGAAGGAGCTTGACCTTGACGAGTCCAATAGTTCAAGTGATAAGGAGTTTGACATGAATTTTGGGAATAATTAGAGGCATTGGGCCATTGTCCAATTATATTTTAAATTTTTATGTAATCATCATTTTTAATAAATATATTGATATTCATTGTTTAATATAATGTGTCTATTATTTCAAAGTTTCATTTGTTATTCCCTATACATTTTTTTGTAACTAGTTCTTCAATTATTATGTATATTTACATTGTCACTCCTCTCCCATCATTCCCAAATTAACACCCTTGATCTCCCATCATCAAAACTTGCCCCCTCGTCCCCTTATTCCACAAATCCATGGAACTATACATATTTCTAAATACATTTTCTAGTTGGAAGGGTGAATAATATTATTAAAGACGAGATAATTTATATATTTTCTCTAAAGAATGACTTTGAATATTTCTACTTGAATTTGATTGATCAAGTACTAAATTTTTATGGCCTCTAAATCAATCATATAATTATTTTTATGATTTAAAATTAGATTCTTCAATAATGTTTTTCAATCATTTCATTCACTATGTCCCATCTCATCCATCCCATTAGTTACATCCCAAAGTCCCATCTTGGTCATCTTGTGCAACATTGGAGTCCCATCTCACAATCTTATAGTCCCATCTTGGCCCTCCTTGACTCCCGTCCCATGATCGGTGCCAAAGTCCATGACTAGGCCACCTTAGAGAATAGGGGTACTTGGACCAAAGATTAAAAATATTGAGTAGTGTAAGTATCACAACGCTTGA
Organism: Sequoia sempervirens; assembly: GCA_007258455.2. NCBI lineage: Eukaryota > Viridiplantae > Streptophyta > Pinopsida > Cupressales > Cupressaceae > Sequoia > Sequoia sempervirens. Next base: position 3,758 of record VDFB02325760.1, on the reverse strand, counting down.
CTAAATACTAAAAATGGCACAACAACGAGAATTCCAAAGAGCTCATCCATCTTGGGATTAATTTGGCCCAATCACACTTAAATATAGAGTTTAGATGGGATCCAATGCACTAATGCTGGTACGATCAATCCCACAAGTGAGATTATCACCACACTATCTTGGGGAAAATGTTGATAGCACAATGACCATCTATGTACTCCCATCCTAAAGTTTCTTCCCAAATGTTCCATCTTGACCATCTTGTCTCACATGAGTAGTCTCATCTTGCCCCATCCTAGAGTCTCTTCTCAAGCATCTCATCCCATCTTGGTAGCCCCATCTTGTCTTGATCATCTCATCATGTTATGTCTCATCCTATCCTAGAGTCCCATCCCAACCATCTTGTCCCATCTCGATAGTCCCATTCTATATTGTCTCGACAATTCCATCTTGAAGTCTCATTCCATAATCCAATCTCGACCATTGCATCTTGCATTAGAGTCTCATCTATGACATCCCCTCCTGATAGTCCCATTGTGGATTATCATCCCATTTTGATATTCCCAACCTATCATTGGAGTCTTGTCTTGTCTTGGAGTCCCATCTTGGCCATCCTATCCCATACTAAAATCTCATCCCATCATGTCCCACAATGTTGTACTATTAATGCCATCTAGTCTCGTCTCATCTTGATAGTACAATCCCATCCTAGAGTCCCATTTGACCCATACAAAATTGGTCCTGAAAACATTGTCTCCAAGAGAATAAGGTATGACATATATTTAGTCTTTATAGGTTTTTATAAAAATTCTAAGGGTCTTGAATAACACATGTGAAGTTTGGCGATTGTAAATAAAAATTAAAATACTTATAGCATCATTAACAACATGTTTGATCCAACCAATTTCTCTTATTTCCTTGAGTGCATTAATTATGGCATGCACATAATGAGTCCACAAAATAGGTTTGTAGGCTACCTTAATCAACTTCCCCATAGCTATAGAAACATAGGTCACAATTATTACTACTTGCACCATATTTTTTGACCCAACCTCCTTAATCATATCTCTAAGGATTTGGAATTAATAATAAACATCCTTGTCATGTCTTAAACAATCAACAACCCTAAGGAATTAAGGGCCCTTTGTACATGTGATCATGATGCTGATGAGTGGACAATGTCTAATATCCATCCACACATTCATGACTATGTTGCATTCACTAATGACTTGGGTAGACTTCATTTTCTCCATTAAAATATTTCTTGGAATATTTATTATCCAAGGTTGACATTATTCTCAATTATGTTTCTCCTAGTGGCACATATGAAGGTCTTCCTCTTATTATCTTTGCCACAACCTCCCTATAATAAGGAAAGACAACTACACTTAATATAATTCTATTGGTGAAAAACAACTTGTTAATGGCATCATTTACCCCATTCTTGTTTTGCATATTGAATAAGTTTACCACCATGTTTGAAGCATTGCTAGTGACTATGTTTAACCTCAAGATCTAATAGCTCTGAACTAGATGGAAATAAATAAAATGTGTGGTTGTTGAAAAGTATAAGCACTAGTAGGAGTGAAAACCCTTGATAGTATAGTAGTAGCTATACCCATGTATTTTAGCACAAATCCATAATTTATTTATTTAAACCATGTATTTTAGCACAACTCCATAATTTATTTTTTTAAACCATTTGTTTGTTACATCGCACCACATATGTTAGTGTCTTTACTTAGGATGTGGAGAAGGTGTGCATTAAATCTAATAATATTTCCTTAAAATTTAGTTTGACAAAAATGACATTTCCATAGCCTAGTGCTCCATGACACCCTAGAGTTTGCTTGTAGTTTAGTTGCACATTGTCTTAAAGGGGATTTCTTGTCAAAGGGACCCTTGGCCAAATTCTTTTGACAACTTGGTAGGGAAACTACATTTTGCATTCCCAATAGAACTAGTTTCCTCAACCACATCCCTTCCCCCTCCACATCTACTCAAAGACTTAGATTAGACTCCTAGGCTTTTACAATCCTCTTTGTCACTCATGTTAAGTGAAGTAGAACTCATAGTGACACACTACAAGAAATAAAATTTAAAATTTAAAATTTAAACTATATATATATGTCATAATCCAAAGGCTCAAGACATAAGGATTTTTTTCTTACTTTAAGTCACATGAAGCACAAAAGTAGAGGATATACAAAATAGGAATCCTTTTTCTTCAACCTTCATCAAACAAGGATTTCACTTCTTCATTTCTTATCTCAAATTGCACAAAGTGCAAAAGAAAATGATACACAAAAGCTGAAATCCTAATTTGACTACTTTTAATAAATAAATTTGAAAACCTCTAATATTGCTATTATTTAAATGTAAAGATAAAAGTTAGACCCCTAAATGCTTTTTTAGGGTTGTCTAACTATTGTTTAAAAAATACAACACTTCAACAACCCTAAAATTAACAATTTATAGCCATGTATGAACAATGTTTTCAATATCGTCTATCCAAATTGTAAATTAAAAATATAGTCATATGATCATTACTTTCATATTTTAGGAATGAACATTTAAAATAAAATATCATATGCAAATCCTAAAGTATGAAAATCCAAGGATTACCTTGAAGGCTTAAAGACTAGTTGAAGACATTAAATCTTGAATGGTTGATCAATGAAGACTTGACACTTGCTCTTCCTCTTGCTATCACTCTCACACTTCCTAATGATCTCACTTTTGCAAGATTGTTGTTGCTCTTGCACATGGACATTTCAAATAAAATATTATATATGGAAATCCTAAAGTATTAAAGGCCGAGGATTACCTTGAAGGCTTGAAGATTTGTTGAATGTATTTAAGCTTGAATGGTTGGTCAATGAATACTTGGCACTTGTTCTTCCTCTTGCTATTGCTCTCACACTTCCTAATGATCTCACTTTTGCAAGATTGCTCTCATTCTCACACCTTGTTGTTGTAACTTGGAGCCTTGCTCAATTCTTTAATAATGATTTGGAGTGAATTCGGTATACATAATTTTAGTTTCTCTAAGTGATTAGGGTGTGGGTGGGACCCATTAATTATTAGAATTAAAGATTAATGACTAAAATTTTAGAAACCATGCCTAATTTTCTTTCTAAATTATTTGTTTCAAGTGTTTGATGTTGGAGGGTGTGTGGTCATCTTAAGTACTTTCAAGAGGCTTTGTTAAGTATCCTAAATGCTCAAGGGACATCCTATTGTCCCCTCAAAATCCTCATTAGAGGGGACACCTTGAAAATGTTCCCTCTCTAAGGATGATGTCTCTCTGACATCTCCTACCATCATACCTTTTGGTGGTAGTGGGCACATGGTGTAGACACATTTCCCTAACATATTGATGTCCTAAATATATCATTGTTCCACAAACTTCAAACAAGAGAGTGAGGGGATGTGTCCCCATCGAACATTGGAAATACATAATCAATAAACCTCTTGAAATGTATTGTAAAATACCATGCAAAAGCACAAAAGAAAAAGAAGATTTTTAAAAGAATAAATAATAATGTTTCTAAAAATAGAAGTCTACAAAGCCTTAAATTTCTACACAATTCCAAAAGGATAATGGTGGACTTCTAAAATTCAATGCGGCTGCAGTTAATTAAAAAATTTTAACAGTTAGCAGTTTGGACTGGAGATGGGAGCTGTGGGAGCCACGTCAGCACTGAATCAACGCGGAACCAGTGGATGTTTTAAGAACCATATGTCCTCACATTCCAATCGACGAGTCCTCCTCACCT